>ARYC01012369.1:0-14688 GCA_000711775.1 Oxytricha trifallax | reverse complement strand
CTAAATTATGTAATACTTAGCTTTTATTTCCTATTTATTCGTCCAACGTCTAAATAATTTTCCCTTCTCTATGATTCAAGAAATGACTAATTCATGCTTCTGCCAAGGTTTGTACCAGTAAAAGCTCCATTATTTCCTGCTTAGACCATATTTACTGAGGAGCCCACGCCATTATATGAATTTTCAAGTGGCTAGTTCTAATTTGACATCTATTGTTAGAAAGAGAGTTAATATTTGTTATTCGCTGAAAATTAAATTATAAAAATATAAAATTTCCTTCTTCAGCTTAAATTTTGTAGAGCACTAACCTGAAATTCTACTTTGATGAGCATTCATTTCTCTTTTGTTGTTGGATTTTATACTACCATTGATAGTCATGAAATCTATATCTTCTTTAGTTTCTTCACTAATAATACTGTAAGCAATCCTGTGGTCTTTAATTTTAGGTTACTTCTTTAGATAGCTGCTACCAATGTCTGTTGTTTCAATATTAATGTCTTATCAATTCAGATCCCTATTTACTTTAGCGTTAATTTAATCATTTTTCATTATATTCTTCAAGTACTTAGGTTTTGACTATCTTGACAGTTTAATCCTGGACCTTTATGCAATTAAGTTTGAAGTTTATCATTCTCTTCTTTGAAACTTTTGCAAATTTCAATCAACTTTCTTCGCTTATCTTTCCAAATGTCCACGGCCTCTTAGTCTTGCTCCTCTATCAAATTTAACTCATGTCTCAATGATTCTAGTTTACCTCAGATTAAAATTTCTTTTTCATGTGAGAAATCTCTCGATTTACTACATTTAGGGTTCATTGAGTTTATCTTTGGACCTTAATTCTTGGATTCTATCTTCTTTTGATTCTTAAAGATTCATTACTTTTACTAAATTAAGGTTTTAGAGAACCTCAAATTCCCTTGCTTTGCCTTCCAACTCTTCAAGCCTCTTTGAATTTGTCTGCTTGTAAACATACCAAAGAAAATTTGTTGACTTATTTTAATTAAACTATCAAGCTATACTAAATAAGCTTCTACTTCTCTCCCCTTTCACTTTTGAGCTCATCTTTCAGTTACTCAATAATCTTCTTTTAAGCAACAATTTCATGCTAAGATTATTCAAGCTCTCTCATCAAAACCTTCTCTATCTTCTCTCCTTCATCCAATTATTCCCATATTAAGGTGTTAGAAGTGAGTTAGTCCCTTACTTAGATTATCAAATTTTTTTACATAAGATTGTTTGATAAGATCAGTCTTGAATCTATCAAATCTTTTTAGCTTCCTTATCACCTCCTGCAACTTAATTACAAAAGCTACATAAATAGTTGCGAAACTTTTTTATTATACTTCCTCTCTTTACTCTTTTTCATTAACTTTATGACTTTCAAATTCTTTCATCATTCTTTAAAAATAAGCTTAATCCCCAGTAAGTTAGCCTTAATTTACAGACGAGGATCTATGTAGTTCAGAAGATGTTGAAATATTCTTAATCGTCAAGTTACTAATGTTTATGGTGGTTCTAATAAAAATTATTAAAATTTAAGGCAAAAATGAAGATTGATTCAAGAGTTGAGGCTAGCCAATGACTTTAGACAGGTCTTTAAACATTTCAGCTTTATTTTTCATCACTGTATCTACATTATTAACATTTTCTCTCACGTCTGCCATCACTCTAGAATTTGAATTTATCTGAAATTCTGAGAACTTTTTCCTGCACTTATCTAATTCCAATTATCTTTAATTTAGTTCTCTGTCAAGTCCAATCTGATTTTATCAGACAATATCTTTTCCATTTCTTATATGTTATCTTTGACAACCCTTAACTGTCTAGTACATGTGTCAAGTTCATAAATTAATTGATTCCCTTTACTAAACACTTTAGTTCTTATAATTTTATCAATTTCTTTCTTAGCATGTTTAAGTTTTTCCTCTATGTTGAGAAGCTACCTATCTTTTATGTAATGTAGGTTTTCATACTATACCTATTGCATTGCGAATGTCTTGCATCTCGACCTCATCTCAACTTCACCTGTTTACAAAAGATCTATATGCCTCTTCAAAACAGTCATTCAAATCATTTTAAGAAATTACCATTCCCAAACCAGATGTAATTGTTTCAATTTCAAGGCATTTGTTCTTTATTTGGATAAGAAACTTCTAAGCAATACAGACTTTATTTATGATGTCTAAATGATTTCTCTTGTCTGTTTTATTATCTCTAGTACTGTCAAACTACTGGCATGGATGAATGTAAAATTCAAAATGCTTTCCATTTATAGCAAAAACTCTTGTCAAAGCACTTGTTTCTTTATCAAGCATTTGATAGGAGGATTAAAACAAGAATCTCTAAACTTCATTTGATATCACTTCAATTTCTACTAAAGCCAATTCTTGTTGAGCAATTACATTTTAGTTCATGATATCTTATTGTTTCTCAAGAGCTTATAAAAATTAAAGATACAAAAGAGCAGTGTTTATAAAATTAACATTGAGTGAGTCGCCAATTTATTGACTCCTTATAATCTAGTATTTCTCTAATCTTTTGATTTTGTTTATTTAAAAATTGTCCCAATTTGTTTTTATTTTACATTGCACTTCTTCATTGATTTGTAATAAGATTCTACCATATTCATGCAAATCATTTGGAACTGGTTTATTACCTAACAATATCATAACTATTTTCTTTAATTATCTTGACATAAGTAAAGTCTAAAGATACTACTTTTTCTCATTTAAGAAGTCAAAGTACTTGTTGAGATTCCCCACAGAATATTAATCCTCGTGATTGAATTTAACTTTAAGGTACTACTTTAATTAGCTATCAACCGACATAAAATTGCTGTAAATATAACTTCTGAAGTTCTTATCAACATTTATCATTGAATAGTCTAGATATTAGTAATCTCTATTTGAAATTTTTCCCATGCATGCTTTGTTCTCTTTGAAAGTCTTAAGGTTAATGCTGCTAGATTCAAACATTCCACTAATTAAAGTAAACTATGATGGTGCCAAGGCAATTTTCATCTATTATGGGCAAAACTGATCTCTGCCACTGATTGTTATCATTCATTGTGCAGTTTCCGTCTATATTCAGAGAAAAATAATTCGTGGATAGCAGTGTAAACATGAAATCCGTTTGTATAGGTTGCTTTCATTTCATCAAAATGAGAAAGCTATTATACCAACTTATTAATTTTAATAAGCTCATTTTGTGGTTTTACCATCTCCTTTTTCTAATAAAAAGCTTGCACTGCTGTTAAGACTAGAAAGAATCCCATAGTAAGAAAGCTAAACTAATTCACTCGAATATGATGAAGCTCTCTCGATGTCGTCATTTAACTCTAACTTATACATAATTTATTCCATTACTGTAAAGTTATCTTTGACTAATTCCATTTCTTGATGAAAAGTATGGTTATTCTCTTTTCTTTAGCTACACAGTCAATAGAAATATTTGATAGATCGTTTTTATAGCCTATATCTGCTATCAAATTTTTCTTTGTAGGACTCATGTGACCAACATCTGAACTTCCATTGATTTCTGATTTATCTGGACTCTTTTGCTTTATAGCACTAGACTAAGTTTAGCTGAATAAGGCTTCGTCACCTTCCTCCCAGAAGGTAAGCCACTTAGTACAAATTTCTCCAGAGTGGAAATGGATTGAGCATTTGATCCAATTTTATTATAGAGTTATTCCAAATCAAAGAGGTTCAATACAGAAGTAAAATTTAATAGGATGTTAAAAAGATAGGGAGATTGTTAGGCTGCAAGTATTTGAATATGTGTTGATGGGTGTAAACATCTTAGAAATCTATCAATCTTTATTTTTCTTTTTAGATCAAATCAAGATCTTTGAAATCTATAGAAAGCAATTTTGGAACTCTTGATTTTATAAGTTTATGTTGAGAATTGTTCGCAAAATTTGGAGTTAATCTTTTTTTAAAGTCTGCATCAAATGTGAACAGATTTCAATTAAAAAATTGTAATTAAAACAATCGGAAACATTAATTTAATTTTATGGATGATTTAGATCAAGTTATCTGATTTGTTTATAAGAGAAAGGCATTCTTATAATTTCTATATTTGATGGAACTTTCCAAAATATTCTAATCTTTCTCTTATTTCTATCAAAAACTTCAAAAGCTTTGGATTCTTTTCACTATTATTATCAGTATTTTAATTCGCACATTAATATTCTCCGCATTCTTAAAACACCTATCTCAATAAAACTTGTTTCTTTAGGCAAGAGATACCTCCTTTTTCTAATTTAATCACATTCCACAAGCATGCTTAAAATTATTACAAAATTAACTGCCAACTTTACCTTCTCATTATATTAAAAATATGAATAAAATCATTTATAATTTTATAGAATCACTGTAACTTCTGCAACAATATCTATGCTGTACTCTTCACAAAGAGATAGTCGAAAAGTTCTCAACTTTCTGAATTAGATTTCATGTTTCCCTTGAAAATTTACTAAATCTAGTATGCATTTCTGGAAATGTTTTTCTAAGAAGTACCTGTATCTATTCTTTCTTGAAATTATGTTGTAGTAAATATCTCCTATTTTCCCATTAGCATTTGAAAGTAAATATGAGCTCTCTGAAATATGTAACTATTAATTTAGAAATTTAAATTTTATTTCACATCTTTAATGTTAAAATAATTTATAATAAACTTCTTAAGATTATTTTCAAGCAAATTAGATCCACTTAGTTTCATGTAATAATAAAAAACTGGATTTGCAACCAGATACCCCTTTGAGAATAATTATAATTCGCTCAAATATCGCTATGTGTTATCAAGCAAAACTTAATTGGATTTTTGTGGCTACTATTAGAGTTTATAGGTTCATTAATTCATAAATTACAATGCAACGAAGCTCTTCAAGTCCCAACGGTCAATTCATGGCTTTATAAGGAGTCTGTTTTTTCCTTCTTTTAGATCAGAAAAACTCTCATTATTGATCTAGAGAGAAGGATGCGAATTCATTTATTGCTAATCAATTTCATTCCTGTCTAGTCATCATCAACAAAATTGACAAAAAAAATAAAAAAATCACTTTTTTCCCCGACTGTATAAAATTTTCAAAATTAAATGGATCTTTTGAAGTATATCCTACATCTTTTACTTAGTAACTTAAACTTGCTTTCTCGTAAACATCTTCAAGTAGCTTTCTTCTATATGGATTGTCTATTACTTATAGATGTCTCAATCTCATCATTTCAATTGCGAATTACAAGTTAAAACAGCATAGTAGGAATAAACACTTTTTAAGCTCTAGCTTTCAATTTGCGGGGAAAAATTCTGTAAAGCATGGATGTGTGTAATCTTTCGACCAGCGTTTCTAGTACCATCTTAGAATATGCTACCTGAAGTGGCTGTATTGAGATTGTCTTAAAAAAGCTTCTCGAAGGTATTAATGAGAAATTGTCTTTTGTTTTCAAGTATAATTTTGAAAAGATGTAGGGATTATGTGAGGTCTATTCGTCTTCTGCAGTTGCTAGTAATTCTTTAGAATAGAACATCATTTTATCAGAGATTTTCAATATTTAGTCATCTTCGACGTATAAGGAGAATGGCATTTAAATAAGAAATATATAAGTGTTTATTATAATTCATCCCAGTTGGTTTTTCTATAGCTAAAGTCATTTCTTCTTTCACTACTTTATTCCGACAATTAATATCTTTAAATTGATATTTCTAAGGCAGTAGTTGTCAAACTATTATCAGGTTTGTTTAGTTCCTAGATAGCGATTTACATTGCTGCTACTACTTTTACTATCAAATGTATTGATTCATAAAAACCCAAAATGCCTATTCCTTAGCCGTCTTTACTAAAAACTAGAGTGTTATTGCATAGAGATTTGAATAAATATAATAAGACTGAGAGTTTGTGCTTAAAATAATTCTTAGTAGATAATATTTTGTTTTACTGATATATCATACATAAATATGGGATAACCTTCCTCAATTTTAATAAATGACACATGTTCATGAAAAGATTATTGTACTAATGGATCTCTTTCTTTATAGTCTTTCATTAACATCTTGAAGCAAATGGTTTTCCAAGATAGTTCGCAAATTCCTTAGGATCTGAAAATTTTGCAGAAAATACTTAAGTTTTCTGGTCTTATATATTTTCTTAAGAATTCCTTCTTTATTTAGCTTCTTAATTCGTGTCTTGAGTTTGAATTGAATCTTTAATTAATGGGTCAACTTACTATGATGATAAAGTTTCATCTATGATACCCTTTTCTAAAAAAATATCTAAATATGGTTTTATACTTACACAATTTTCTCTCCCTTTAATTTCTTGATCGAGGGTTTCTGGTCTCTAATATTAAAATATATTTTTCAACTTATTCTATAATTAGTCTATAAGTTCTTTCGAGACAGTCACTAATGAAGTTTTTTTAGTCAAATTCATTTTTCATTTGCATTCTGATTACTTGTCTTATCAAGTTCTTTTGAAGTTTGAAGTTTTCTACTTAAGCTTTATAAGAATCTTTGAAATGAGTTCCATTTAATTTTAATTTTGGCCTTAATGGCCATTAGATCTACTATAATCTGAGCCATTCTTTACTGCTCTAATGTATCTGAGATATGTTCAAAACTCTAACTAAGTTAATACTAGCTCAAGTTTTGCTTGATGGTAAGAGAGTTCAGACTTAAAGAAGTCATCCAAAATCTCTAAACAAGCCACAGCTGGGAATATATGGAGTAAGTCTTACTCTAATAATGGTTCTTATTTCTAAATGTAGAAGGAACCTATAAATTAAAAATTATTGCTGGGAAAATTGATTTAATCGTATCTTTAGAACCTCTTACTCTAAATTTTCCATATCTAAGAAAGATTCATCAAACATAATGTGAACACTAAAATCATCCTTGACCATATAATAACCTGTATATTCATCAAGGTAAATGTAATCTAACCTTCTCATGAATCTTAATCCTTCATCTTTTTTATTGCCAGCTTCCTTCAAGTTTTCAAGTTCTGCTGAAATTTCTTGTCTATCAAGAGGCTCTCAAAATGTAGCATGATACCTTTGGGTGATAGGGCATGTTGAGAAGATAATGTTTTAAAATCTACTGTTGAACTTAATCTTTTAGATATCCACTAGATGATCGTTTTTTATCAACCTCCTCTTTGTCGTTTTCTTGAGAAATATCCTTCTTCACTGCTTTGCTGTAAAACTTTGGGTAATCATTTTCTTATAACTAAGTTGGTTTGTACATTGAATATATGATGTATCTGTAAATCTTCCATTGGATTAAGTTGTGGCTGATTATCTTTCATTTGCAGTTTTTCTTCCTTCCTCCTCTGCCACTCGAAGCTCATCTTGTATATTTTCCATTGGCACTAAGAAATTCACATCTCCCATAACTCTATCTCTCATTCCCATTTCTCTCATTTTAATTACAATTCACTTTTAGACAGCTCTAAAAGCATTTAAGATGTAGAGAAGCTCATTTTTAGAGTCCCTTGCTCTCAAATATTTCAGTATATATAAGGAAAATAGCAAATGTTGTGGTACTTGAAGCAAGCTGTTTTTATAATGTTTTTCCTATTCCTTAACAGGTTAGTATTCTGATTTTGTTTTAAGACAGCCATTAAATATTGACAAGAAAGATCTTTCACCCTCTGCGAAGGAATGTTCAGTATCAATCCTATCAACCATATCTTATTCTGAAAGAAATGCATTTTGTAATAAAAATTATGTCTTTATCTCTCCATGTTTGACCTTGTCATGATTAATGGATGATAGACTTTCAAGAATTAAGTTTACATTCGTTACATCTTAAACGTTGATAGGATCAAGAGTAAATTATTATAAAGAGTCATCTATTTAGTTTTATTCTCCTGCTAGAATTGATGCTTAGTATTTCGAATCATTCAACAAAATTATTATGAAATTTTATTTAATTTACAAATTAATTTTTTTATTTCTATGAAAAGGTTCATAACATACAAATTAAACCCAAGTACATTTCTTTATTCTTACAGTTAGGAAATCCTTTGTTTAGCCTGCATTAAACTCACCAAAAAATGCCTTTTCAACTGAATTAATATACTCTGTATTTAAAAGTTCTTATTTTTAATTTATCTCTAATCTTTCTAGTCATATTATTAAAATACCTTTTATCTAATTCTGTCTAAAACTTATTAGATGTTTTCTTTGCCAAAGTGGTAGGGTCTATTAGTGCTGGCGCTGCATCATATTAAGCAAACTAACTCTTAATCACTTAAGTTTGGAAATATGTAGGGAAGAAAACAATAATGCTGCTAGCAATAGAATGTCCATTATCTATTTCAAAATCTCCATGTATTCCAAAAGGTGAACTTCTCTCTTAAAGTTAAAGTTTAAGCTCTATATCATTCCAAACAATCATCTTAGGTTTGTCATAATTATATTTGCAAGTATCTATGTACTTGTCATTTAAGTTATTGCTTCGTTTCTCAAGCTTTTTAATGCCTTAAGACTCTATAATTTTATTTAATTCTTGTAAGCCAGTAATTCCAAGCTTTCTGAAATTAATCAGATTTTGGTCTTTTTCTTATTTTTATTTAAGGAAAGCTCTTTGCTTGTCTAAGTTTTAAGATTTAAACTGTTAGAAATACTCAATTGAATCCTAAAAAATTTTATATCTGTAAATCATTGGAGTCCATTTTACTCTTTGTATATACTTCTCAACGTCTTTGTTGATCTTTTCTTCGTAAGTTGAGATCCTTAAGTAAACATCTATGTCATTAATTCTCAAGAAATTTAATGGAGTCTAGAAAATGTTTAAATTAAATCAAGTTTAATTTTACCGTTTTTTCATCGAACTATGAACTAGCTTTATCATCCTTACCATTAGGTTGGGGTCTGTCGACATTTAAGAAATTTTTTTCTCCCTCTAGTCTAGAGTTTTTCTTCACAGAGTTTTCAAATTCAAATTGCAGCTTTGATTAAGCAGGACTGAATTTAAAAGAAACTTTATCAACTAATTCAGAAGTCAATGCGTGATGTGCCGATCTTTAGAGCAATTTATATTTCTTGTGCTATAGTTTGTACTGTCTTCTTTTGAAGAAATTTACTAATTCTTGCTTTGTTACTGAGGGGTTACTCTTATCTTGAATTAAATCGATAGAATCTTAAAACCAATAAAATTATCAAAATATTTACTCTGGAAACAATTAAAAATACGGATTCTTTAATTTTGTATAAATATTAGATCAAAGGTATTTTATATGCTAATTTAAGCTAACTATGTATACTCTATGAAGATCATTAGCAAACAATGTGGAAGGTTCTGGTACTGGAGGAGTGGAAACTAATTTAACGAATTCATTCCTGTACTAGTTATATTTACTTGGCTCTTCCAGAAAGATGCTCTATGACTTTAAATAAAAAACTCTCTTATCTCCCTTGTCTAATAACCAATATATATTAATTAATATTCCAATGTAATTTAACAATTTGCTAAGTATTAATGAGACATCTATGTGCTAAGTCTTTATATGATTAATATTTTCAGAGAGCTCAAGATGCAAATCCTCCACTCTCTGAATATTTTCTTTGTTTTTAATGACTGAAATTTATAATAATAATTATGTAACAGTTTTAAATTTATACTAATTTAACATGGTTTCAATTGTCACATTAATTCAATAATAAATCAAATTTACTTTTTTAACTATTAATAAGTTTAATCTATATCATTTCATGCATTCAAGATTCTTAAGTGCTTCATCACACTCAGCCTGCTTTTGCGATTTAGATCATTTCTTCTCTTTTGCCATAATTTGTATAACTACCTTTAATAATTAAGTAGCAAGTTCTTTATTTACAAATGGCATTGGTATCCTTCTGCAGAGTATGTCATTAGGTTTTACAGCTGCCATTTCTTATCTTACAGCGTAGAGTACTTCTGATTTTAAGTTGGGGTAGTCTGGATAAAGTCTGGTGTTCAATTTATTATCCATGCTAAGTATCACCACTCTTAGAGCAACTGTTCTATAAGAGTGGTAGATATGGAGAGTTGCGTCTTTAGGTAAGTAATAAACAAAAATAAGTGATCCTCATACTATTCTTAGATTTCTTCTGGTAGCTATTAAATGCCATCCTTATTTCAACTGCTGTGTAAGTTTTAGTTAACAGTTCTATCGATAGTTTCTTCACCCATTTTCGTAAATGATGTCCACTTGCCTCCCATTAACGAGACTAGATTACAATTGCTAACTTCAATCACATGATTTCTTGACAAACTTTCGGTATCCCCAGTAGGTGCTTCATGAATCTTTTATCCAAGTATAATAATGCCTCTCTTTACTCTTCTCTTCATTTTCCTATAGTAAGTGCTATCATCTAACTCTTATATGTCCGTTATGCATTTTTTATCCTCTTCAGTTTCAACTACTAGGGGTCTAATGCCTGACCAAGAACTTATTATACTGTTTTTAAAGTCAAATCTTTTTTTCAAATATAGCTGATAATTCACTCACTATATAATCTATGTCTTACTAGAGAGGTTAAGGGGGGTGTGAGTTAATTCACATTTATCATTTGTAGTTCCTATCATGGCATGCCCAAGATAGTTAATGATGAAGATTAATCTTCATTCTTTTGTCTTGGGAATGATATTGCTCAAGTAAAGTACTCACAAGAAATTGCAAGTTATACTAAATTAAAGATTATAATAATGCCTGAATTTTAAGGAAGCAAATCTTTTGGAAACATCAAGCAAGTGAGTTCCTCTTGCTCCGGTAAGACGCCTCTGAGATTAAGGGTTGTCTTTCAATCTTAGCTCATTAGCGTAAATGCAAGTACAATTTATATAATAAAAATACTTTATACTAATAAAAACAATCATAGTTTAAATGAATAATATGCATCAAATGATAAATTTTAATTTTAATAATAAAAATTATATATGAATAACTCAGGTAAGGGGTGGTAGTAACAATTAATCAAATGAGAATTATAATATTGATTTCAATTATTAATTAATAAACATGGAGCAGATATTTTTCATCTTTTGTGACTCCTTTGCAATCGTCGACTTCCCAGGTACAAGGTATGTTCATTATTAATATTTCTGAAATCATCATAGTCTGTTGATTAGATAAATTGGTTCTTATAGGCTGGTCGACTGAAGGACCTGATCAGAGCCAGTTCACATATGTGACGCCACCCCGTTCTTGGCGCTACTACCTTGGTGGAGGAGGACCTACAGATCATTCGCCGGTAACAAACCGTTGGTGGGTCTGGAGTAACGAACAAGGCGTCCTCCTACTATGGGCAAGCTGCCACCCACTTGCCGACCTGGCTCTGATCTAATAAAAATTAATAAAATAAAATAATCGAAATATAAAGTTAAATTTTTTAAGATTTATAATTGAGATATCTTTAATTATAAATTATATATGTTAGTTAATTGATTTTCTTCAGAAAATAAACTATTACTTTTCTTATTAATAACGCATTTATTTTGGTTGATTGACTAGCACCTTGCTTATGACTTTAAATTGCTTTTTAGTTAAATTATCTTGAAGCACTGCCCCTACAATTTTCCCATGTTTTTTATTCTTTAAGTAATATACGAATTATGTGTAATTGGCAATATTAGCACCCTTCATGCCTGGATTACACAACATAATTAAGTTACTTTTAAGATACTAATAAACATTGAATATTGTTATATTAGTCCACTTTTTATGAGAGAAATGTATCTAAATTCGAGCCAATCATTTAAGCTTAATGCATAAGCACACCATTTTACCCATGAATTACAGTTAGGTTCCTAAACATATCTCTGGCTTTTTCCTTTCCAAGAATTTTAAGTCCACCTAACCCGGTTTGATTTTCTGATTTGACAAACTCTCTCAAGTAAAATATGTGCAAATTGGATTATTACTAAATTACTAAGTTATACATGAAATGATAGAGAAAGGCACCTGGGTAATAGAAGAAAGCTGTCTTAAAGAGTGGTGCACTTGGTATAACTGATATAATAAAAATCCCGAGATCACTTTATGATTTATTGTCGTTAGATAAATAGTTAAAATCAAAATGATGTTCGATCGTTCTATACTAAGCTAATTTCATTAAAATGATTATAATAAAATAATAATGATGTTAGATTATTATTTAAGTATTTTTAATTTTATTTGAACAAACTTAAGTTCATTATTTATCACAATAAAGCATTCAAATGCAGCCTACCCCATTAATTATGCCTTGGCAATAAATTATTTCTGGTTTAAATGGCTTATTTTAGAATGGTACAGCAAACAAGAAGTAATTCTTCTCATGAAGAATTTCTTTTAGTAGTTCATAATTTTCTAATGGATCCCCTTCTAGCATCATCATCTTTCAAAATACCTCATACCACCATGTACCAATTTAGTTGATCTGCTTGAGGTTCCTGAGGCAAAATCGTACTTTTCCACAACTGCACATTCCATACATTTGGATGCAGCTTCAAGTGCTACTCCAGCCCCACTTGCTGCACCTCCAATAACCAATATATCGTATTCATTTTTCTCATCCATAATCTCCTTCAATTGCTATTGTCTAGTCTTCAACTTGAAATCATATCTGGCTTTCTCTACCTCTTCCAGCTTTATTAGATTTCCGACATAGTCATCGCCTTAGTAGGCCTCTGCTAATCTTGCCTGTAATGGGAATCTATAGTTGAACTCTTGCTTTTTGTAGACATCTGATAATTTAATTGCTACTATCGATGCAAAAGAAATCTGCACTGATTTTTTAAAGTAAAAACTTCATTAAACTCTCTATAATTAAAATATATATCTAAGCCATACAAATTGACGCCATACTCTCTTACTTTTCTATTAAGTAGAATATTCATAAAGTCTTAATAATAAAAAGCCATCGATTATTATCTCTGAAATTCGAACGGACTTCAATACTTTACAGGCCTTTTCGAACATTACAAATGTTAACACTGCTCAAAGCAGCAACAGAAATATTTCTCGCAGATCAAATGATACAGTTAAGTCTTCAAGATTAAAAACTAAGAACATAATCAAGAATTCTAAATTAAGCTAAAAAAGAAAGATAGTCTCAAGTAAGATAAATGTATTGTAAAACCCTACAACAGTCAATACTTCAAGATAACAGAAGTAGAATGTTGAATCGTAATACAAAAACTTTATTAAATATAACCAATTCCTATACTTAACCACAAGATAGCGTGCAATAAAGGTACTCTGCTGGAAGTATATCTTAGTAATCAACTATAAAGCATGGAATCTATTACTAATCATTGATAAAAAATTAATCATACAATGACAGCATTCTCTCTAAGAGAATTGCTGTTTCTTCAAATGTGACACCTTATAAATAACAAAATTAAGTTAATCAGCTCTTCAATTGTAGATTTCTGCTATCAAATGACAGCTAAGCATAATCTTAGAGCGCGCTAGATTAACCTACCAATTTTGGCTATAAGTAATCTTAGAGTGACTATACATTTTAGTATTAAGAAACTAGAACATATCCTCAAAATTATACGACTGGCAATACAACACCACTCAGCCTAGTAAAATAAGATAATGAGTAGTCTATTATAAACAGCTAGTCGTTTGTTACACGCACATAGTCTGATTATAATTGCTAAAGTTTAATAAGATTTAGAGGGAATCTCAATCATCACCCTGAGTTCACTAATCATATCTTAAATTTAATAATTATAATGTTTAAAGTATTTAACCATATTTAATGGCAACTTGAATGGGAAAGCAGATATTCTAGAAACACATTGAAATTGAACAGAGATTAAAAATGTAACTTTTTTCCACAAAGGCCATCGATATACTTTTTATAAACTCAATGATTTTCTATAATATTTCTATATTATAGCTTATATCGGAAATACAGCAGCTTCGCTTAATCAAACATATAGATACCTTCCTCTAATAAAACAATCAAATAAATCTAAGAACTAAAATCGTGCTCAGATAAGCTTATCTCACTTAAACAGATTTTAAGTACACACTAAACTCAATATAAAATTAGCATCAAACCAAGTGAAGATATAAAGCCAACTTAACAAAAAAGGTAAACTTGTGCAGCTTAGTCATTGTAAACCTCATTTAAGAATTTAGCTGTGTTTAGTAAACTTAGACAATCTACGAAAAATTCACTGAAGTTTTTGAACTATAATGAGATAAGCCAAGTTGCATACAAAATACAAGAAGATGGATAAAAGAGAACCAATATTCATATGTACGAAAAAGAAGTTGCTAAGAAAGGTATTGATAAGCAATTTCAAACTCTATAGAAATTTGTAACTTTTTTAGGATAGACAGATCATGTTAAATGAATTATTGGAAGAAATTTAAATTTAATATAGAATTAATATAACTATTTTTGTCTAAACATTTTTATTTAGGTTTTTATATGTGAATTTAGCTCTGAAAAACTACTACCATATTTATTAAGAAACTTAGCCGAAAGTAGTTGCTTTGTTCTACGCAGAGAAGTATAAACTAGAAAAAGAAGAGCAAATAAAAATCAAAGTCTCTGAGTATAGAGAACTAGAAGAGAATCTAGACATCCTCAAGTTTATTAAACTTTAATTTTTACTTTAAAAGAAAGAACATTAGATAAAGGAACTCGGAGACAGGGCATTTATAGAATTAAATCGATGGATGCTAATTAAAGAAAGAGAGAG
>ARYC01012368.1:0-13170 GCA_000711775.1 Oxytricha trifallax | reverse complement strand
CTTTAATTTGACATTAAGCACTTACAATCTGAGACAATCATTTTCCAATATCAAAGATTCGACTTAAGTTTACAAAAGATGAACTCCTTTAATCAAAACTCACCATTTCCTCAACAGAGACTTCCTGGATCTCTTAATCAAAAAGCTAATTGCATATAACAATCAATTGGCATAAGTTCCTTTTATTTGACATTAAGCATTACAATCTGAGACAATCATTTTCCAATATCAAAGATTCGACTAAAGTTTACAAAAGATGAACTCCTTTAATCAAACTCACCATTTCCTCTACAGAGACCTCCTGGACCTCTTAATCAAAAAGCTAATTGCATATAACAATCAATTAACATAAATTAGTTTAATTTGACGTTGAGCACTTACAATCTGAGACAATCATTTTCCGATATCAAAGATTCGACTAAAGTTTACAAAAGATGAACTCCTTTAATAAACTCACCATTTCCTCAACAGAGACCTCCTGGAGCTCTTAATCAAAAAGCTAATTGCATATAACAATCAATTAACATAAATTACTTTAATTTGACCTTAAGCTCTTACAATCTGAGACAATCATTTTCCAATATCAAAGATTCGACTAAAGTTTACAAAAGATGAACTCCTTTAATCAAAACTCACCATTTCCTCAACAGAGACCTCCTGGATCTCTTTATCAAAAAGCTACTTGCTTATATCAATCAATTAACATAAATTACTTTAATTTGACCTTAAGCACTTACAATCTGAGACAATCATTTTCCAATATCAAAGATTCGACTAAAGTTTACAAAAGATGAACTCCTTTATTCAAAACTCACCATTTCCTCAACAGAGACCTCCTGGACCTCTTAATCAAAAAGCTAATTGCATATAACAATCAATTAACATAAATTACTTTAATTTGACGTTGAGCACTTACAATCTGAGACAATCATTTTCCGATATCAAAGATTCGACTAAAGTTTACAAAAGATGAACTCCTTTAATTCAAACTCACCATTTCCTTAACAGAGACCTCCTGGACCTCTTAATCAAAAAGCTAATTGCATATAACAATCAATTAACATCAATTACTTTAATTTGACCACTAGACTTTTGACTTATAAAAAGTATCTTGTTAGAAATCTTTTTTATTTTTTAATGTTTTTTATTTTCAATGCCTTTGGGATCATTTATTTTAAAAGTTTAATTTCTCATGATTTTTAAAACTCTTAAAAACTGTTCTTATCATCTTATTTTCATATTTTTATCTTATTTGATAATAATTATAAATTTAAAATTTTTTTAATATTTTGAAATTTTGTGAGAAGATTTTTTATTTAAATCTATTTATTCTTTTTAATTGTATATTTTTTTTTATTTTTTAATTTTTATTTTATTTATTACATTGATTTATAATTTTTTATTTAATTTGTTATTTTTTTCCATCATTAATACTTATTTTACTATATAAAAATATTGTTTCAAATATATTTTTATATATTAGTTATCATGTTTAAATAATCTATTAAATTAATCTTATATTTGATATATTTTTTTAAATTTATATTTTAGATATATTATAATGCTGTTTTTTTCGGCAAAATTTTCCTCATAATTTTATTTACTTTTATCTTTTTGAGTGGTTTTGAATACTTTTGTTTTGATTTTCTTAGAATATTTTTAGCTTTTTCTTTATGCGAAGTTATTGAGAAACATTAATTATTTTATGGTAAATTTAAGGTTTCTTATAATAATTTATATCAATTATTTAATTTGATGTTTCTTAGACTATTTAATAAAATGACATCAATTAAACACTTTCAATAATAAATATGCCCATAACTATTAAATATTTATAAATTTTTAAAGTTTTTAGCGAAATATCAATAAATCTCCTCTATAAACTGAATAAACACCTTCTTAATATATAAACATTAGCATAATTCTTATTTTATATAAATAAATGACTGCAGACTATGCACAAAGTACTTTTATCTGGCAAGCCCCCCAAAGAAATTCCTTCTACATCTACAATCCTTTACCACAGATCTCTGACCTGGATTAAAACTCAAAGAGTCGCTATCTTAACAGAAGATTTGAGGGTTATTATTGAAGATTTAAAGCTTAACCAATTTTATACTGCCAAATTCACTTCTGATAGCACAGTTAAATAAGTAAAAGCATGGAAATTAATGGCTTTTTATGTGCTTATTGATGAAGAATTAACTTATGGTTTTAGATTAACCTTGATGGTAGAAGTTAAACAATAAAATATAATTAAACCTTTTCATAATAAATAATAAACAAATTAGGTGAAAGTATTGAAGTTAAAAGGTCTTGCTTTTAACTCTGTGCATGGGTACTATTCAATTTGAAGAGCATGCCCGTAAACAATTCAAAAAGAATTGGTAAGATTAAAAAGTAGCAGCGATATAAAGAAGAGAATAATGCTGGAGAAGTAGATGAAGATAAAAGAGGGAAAGAATTGAATAATGAAGGCATTAAAATAATCCTGCTAATTGCATATTTTAAATTATTAAATTAAACTAATTGCTATAGTTTTTTCATTTAATATAAATTTAATATAAAATAAATATATTTAATTTATTGTTAATGCAAAATATGAGATTATTTCAAGAGTTATAATTCCTACTATTTAACATTTTAATGCTTTATCCAATTTTTATTAAGATTCCCATCAAATCACTTTCATTAATTTACTTAGCTAAGAAATTAGTATTTGACAAAGCATCTATCCAGCAATCTTCTGAGCTTAGTGGCATCTTTAGCATTTGCTTTAACATACTGATTACAATTCTTTAAGTATTTAACCACAACTACAAATAAAATAAATGTATGTATAATATTTATTTAATTTAATTGTATGATTTAATCAGCATTCTTGAATAATATTAAAATAAAGTTCCTGCGTTTTGCCACTATTATCCAAGCAATACTCTATAGCTAGTTGTCAGAATTAGACACTCTTGATGCATCTGCTTAAAGTCATTTTGAAAATCAAATCAAGCTTTATTAAGGTTCAAATTACTCATTTATGCAGTTACTTAGTGCTAGTATTGCTTATGTTCTAGATGTTGCCATAACTCTATCAATAAAAACATAAAGTTAAATCAAATCATTTAATTGAATCATACTGAATTGATATTTAAAGGATAAACAAAAATAATATGAATATCAAGGCTGTTGTCTGAATCTACTTTCAACAGATGGCCTGAAAACCGCTCTACCTCTATTCTGCCTAAGTCATATCCCTACTGAGAACAATATGTTGTCAATTTAAATACAACTAATGTATAAATTACTTAATTCAAAGACAATTGATTTATTGACCAATATACTCTAATTTGCTTGATGTGTTTGAGCAGAAAACTATATATATTGCTATGATTGGAAGTTGCTCACTTGATTTGTATTTAAATATAGATATATTATATACATTTTGAATTTGACTAGTAACTTAGAAATCCATTTATTTCAGAAATAAAATGATATGACATTTAATACCAATAATTATATTTATAATTATAAAACCTAAAATATATGTCCTCAAGGGAAAATTTAAAGATTTAGATATTTTTCATAAGATTGGGCCAATTCATGTTATCATTCAATTCTTCACTTACAGGTACTATGATCCAGACCAAAGTAGATAACTCAAAATAAGAGCTTAAACTACCTTAATCAATCGTTGAGATCTTACAAAATCAATGCCTTAGCCCTCCTTTCTTCTTTCGTTGCACATTCCATTAATTATTTACATTTAATAATGATGTTCATTTGAATATTAAGTTATATTATTTTATATGCCATTTTTCAGCGATACCAAACTCTAAAATCAGTGAAAAAGGGCTTAGCGGATCAGCAATCGTTGGCAAGCCCATATTTTCATCTAAAGTCGTTGTCATTAGTAGTAAGAATACAGTTTACCTAGTTTTCTATCAGTAGCTCTTTATATCTTCTAAGCAGGAGGAAGATAGATAATTTTTTTAAAGTTTATTTAGAAATTGAATGATGAAATTTTAAATTAAAAGTATAAATTGATCAGAGATAAGGAAGTTATAAATATAAATTCAATAAAAATTCTATATTTTTATTATTATTAATTATTTGGTCGCTTTTTATTTATTAACAAGAGCACTTATTATAGATATATATATTTTTATATAGGGACTTATTCAAAAATCTAAAAGCTACCAAATTTAGTGATATTCTTTTTAATATTATTGGCCTGAATAAAGTTTGATAAAAGCAGCAATAAATGGAAGCATCTATAATTAATACTACCTATGCAGAGCGATAAGAGCTACACATTCACTCGAGTCGCCTCAAGTGTCGCCACCACATAGCCATTACCATTAAAGAGGATCCCCAAAAAGCAGCAGTGCATGACGAAACGAGAAAGGAACCATTGACAAACTAATCTATTACTGCGACGTCACCTCAAGCGTCAAAATAACAAAGCTGCAATAGAACATAAGTGTCTTTGTATGGCCAAATGATAAAGTGACCATCTCTTGGCAACGACATATTAACCCTGGCATAGAATGAGCATTGCGTTTTTTAAGTGATTTCTTATAGATTCAATCTTCTACTGATGGAACTCATTTGATCTAATTATCTAGTATTTAGCACAAGGATTGCAAGAGTAAGAGAGGTAAAAAGTCCTGTTCTACCAGATACCAGGCATAAGTCAATATTTACACTCCTAACAACCGAGCATATTACCTTTGGTTTAAATAGAATGCATCAGAGCTTTGAAACAAAAGAGTGGATGGGAGCTTTGTTAGGTGAGATCCTTAAGGTCTTATAGTTAGATGGATAGTGTTTAAGGGATCTTTACCCCATCAAATGTTATATGGTCATTTTCTTGAGAGATTGAATCATACTATTAGGAAAACTACAAGGCTACTCCACTGCATCGGGGAGGAATTCAGATAAGCACCAGAGTTAAGCGGCAAAGCGCTAAAGGAAAGCATCTGGAGGCAAGAAGCACTTGACTACAGTCGAGATACAACAGAATGTTAAGAGAAAGGCTCCTAGCTAAATGGATCTGTTATAGCATGAGAAAAAAAGATGTTTGATTATTTTGGCTCCTGAGATAGATGTCTAAGTCAGAGATTCCATCTCCCTGCGTTTTTTCATGGAGAGTTGCATGATAAACCAAATAGCCCACCATTCGAAACTTCTCTCCTATACTTCGTTTGCAAAACCGAAAGTCCGAAAATGCCTAAAATCTCAATGTAATTAATTTGATCATTTTCTGAAAAAGCCCATTAAACAATTGTTGTTGGCTTGAGAACATATAGAGACCGCAAAACTGATGCCGAAGGTGTGCTATTCCTTACTGCTGATAAAGTGATGAAGTTCCTAATAGCTTCATCTTAAGAAAATCATTTTTGAAAAGCTGCCTATCTTCCAACATTCGGACAAAAGTGTCAACATTCTGACATCTCGAGAACCTTAATTGTAAGATGTGGTTTGTTGAAGAGCCGCAATTAAGAGCAAAGACCCCAAACTGATTGTGCCATGCAAACAAAGTGGAAGGAAAGCATTAACATTAATCTCATGAGGGCTTTCAATCTAATTTATGGTAGCTCCAGCATAGTACAATTTATAGTTCAGCTCTTTTGCAAATACTCTCTATGTGTTAAGTTGTCTAATTAAGAAAAAATGCTCTTGTGTATTTAAATAATCACTACTATTTTTATTTTCTTAAATGGGTTTGTTAGAATGTTAATTTCTCCTTTCTCCTAAATTGTAAACACTTTAATTTAAATCTACAAATCAATTGGTTTGTAATAAATTTATTACATTTGATAAATTTATTAAATAAATAAATTTTATTTATAGCTAATTACACTATAATTTCATTGTCTTACTTCTATTCTATGTTAATATTCCGGTATTTAGCAATTTGTTAATCTAAATGAAAAATGTTTAAATATTTAATTTATATTTTGATCAATTATTAAGTTTCAGAGTATTCACCATCTGAGTTTTTATTAATTTCCTGCCTTAGTATGAATTATTAACAGATGCAAATCTGTGATTAAGCTAATCAGTCATCCAAGCAACAATTTAATGAATAGTTTAATTACATAATACATTTTAACTATACATCAATATGTATGTGATATTTATTGAATTGCCTTCATGATTTTGGGAATCATAGTATGAGTGGTTGTCGCATTAATCTTTATTCTATCATTTATGATAATTAATTAATGATATTTGACTTTCATTCTCTGCTATAAATCTTGTAATAATGATGAAAATGGTGTTATTTATGTATAAAAATAAATCAATTAATTGAGGGATCAAGCCAATAAATAGTTTTCTTTCTAGCTGAATTGAAACAGTAGGCATTTTAATTGATCTTTTACAAATCCATTTTAAACAATTGAGTTATCCTGATTCACTTCTAACCTTTTTGATTAATCAAATCTATGAAAAGTCTGCTGAATCTGAAATTAATTGGGAATGGAGGAAGTATGCTTAAATGTACATGACGTCATCAATTTGCTGACAACAGAGATGTTTGTGAAAATATAATCAGAAATTAAAGAGTGTTTTCATCAGGTTCAAACAAGATTCTCAGTAGATCAATCTGATAAACCTACCACTTAAAGGAATATTCATGATAGTAAAGAAGTGCTCTTGTTCTAGTTAAGTTAGGGATATAAAAATATGATGGTAAAATAATATCATCAGACAAATGGTATAAGAAATGTTTTCAAATAATTTATAGAAACTATTAAAAGTAGATTATTATTAATTCAGCAATTATAAATGACTATTAATCAGAGAAATCTTAGTTTAAAGTTCTTTTAAAATAAATTTATAGACCATAAACTATTTCAAGATAAAATTAGTATGTTATAAAAAAAAATAATAGTCTTTAAATGCAAGAATGATAATTAAATTATCATTTACTCCTTCACTATCATAAAATTATAAAACAATTCAATAAGCTTCCTGCATTTAACTTATTCATCTGGTTACGCCTTAATGCATCTTATTTAGTCTCTCTTTCATTTATTTACCTCAAGATATCATTACCAGCTTGCATTCACTTCTTTTCTTTACTTTGAGCCTATTCCTCCTCGCAGTTAGCATTACCTGACAAATGATCTTTTAAGAAGGTATGCATATCTACCATCTAAATACATTGAAATCTTACAAAATAATAGCTCTTTATTCAAGAAAACTATTGCATATTTGATCAAACTATAATCTCATTAGTCCAATCTCACTTTGGTTTTTTTACTGCTCTTCTCCTCGCTTTTACTAAGCATTAGAACTTATTTAGTTGGCTCTATTCTTCTAAATGGACAAGAGAATGTGATAAATACATTTAATGACTTGAAGAAGCCATTCAAATTGTTGATGAAAGTGTTGATACACAGCTTTAACTAGGTAGAAATTGGTGAAAGTAAAGCTGTTTGTCCAGGTTATCGAAACAATGATTACATATTACTAATAAAATGTATTTATTCATTTTATCTCACCTTGTATCGCCAAGGTTTGCCAGTGAAGAATTCAATGTAGTTGTAAATAAACCTATTCTGTAAATTAATCTAGCATTGATTTGTTTGTAAATTCGTGCTGCTTCTATTGATTCGTAATTCTTTAGTTTATTATCAATCAATTATATTCTTATAAGCAAAGTTTAATTTATGTGGGGAATCAATTAATTAAAATAGATTGCTAATAAAATAGTTATTATTAATTAAAAGTAAAATCAATTGATTTTAACTTGAATAATTTAAATATAAAAGCTTATTATTGATATAGATATACTATTAAGAAATCATAAAGTTATATATTATGAAAATTATAATCCAAGAAATATCAAGTATTAACCAAGAGTAATTGTGTAATTTTAATAACAATTCATCACTGCGAATGAATTTTATATGGGAACAAACTTGAAATGTAGGATTCGTTGTCAAGCAGAAACTTTAATTGCTTTCAAATTGCCATTAACTGGAGGAAAGATTAAATAGGGTGATGGTCACAATTACTAGAAATAAATATAAAAATGATAGATTTAATTGCATAAAATTTGAAGTTAAGAAGTAGTCTATGGCTACTTAAATATCATGATCATGCTCTTTATGATCAAAATTCTTATGAGGATGGCTCTCGCCTTACCTCCGGAGGATAATCATGATGATCTCTTGTTATCACCTCAAAACAGCTCAATATGCCTATTTATGCTAATGAATGGAAGGATAATTAAAATTGTGTATATAAGTGAGTCATTTATTCACAAAGACTAGCTTGCTTTGTGGTTGCTAGAATCACTGCTAATAAAATAAATGTTTTACCATAGTACTTATTTGTGATAAGGATTATATGTGAATAATAAAGGATTATACATAAAGCAAATTCGAAGCTTTTCAATATAATCCTTGACTTCCAGGCTGGTTAAAGTTTTTTTTGGAGGAGTCTAGAGTCTTCTTCATCTTCAATGTCTTCAGCTGTTTCAACGTAGAATGTGAAAATTCATTTGGAATTAGCCTATATTTAACTGAGTTCAGAACATTGTTCTATAAATGCTTTTTGATTCATTTTCCTCCACAAAAACTAGTTCAGGAAGCACTCAAAGGCACCCAAAAATTCTAAACAGAATTATCTCTAAATCTAGATAGAATTTTAATAAAAGTACCAAGTACAAATTCAATAGTCTCGATCAGTTAAAGTGAGAAAAGTTGCAAGAAAATTTTTAACCGTCACCTGAAAGAGGGAATATAATATAAAATAAGATATGTTTAACAACTTTTCATGATTTAATGATTCTTAATAAATTTAATAAATCTGAAGGTAAATTGAACGAATAAATATTAATTAAGTTTACTATAATATTTATAAAAGTAATAAAAAATCATACATTTCATATTTAATAGAGTTAACAATTAAAAATTCATATAAAATTTTCAAACACTACACATAAAATCACATCGATATAAAGTTATTTTCTTTATCAGATTTATTCCCCAGTAAATAAATTAAATATGTAAAATATAAATAAATATGAAATAAAGGTTTAAGCTGCAATAAGCAATAAATTAAAATATTCAGGAGGATAGAATGTGCTATACTTCATTATTTAATAATATTTTTAATTCCAATAATTGTGGTATATATTACTCTTAAAATGCAATATAGTTAGTTAGTTAATTATTTAGTTACTTAGTAAATCATTTAGGTAAGCAATATAAAATAATAATAAAATTGAGAAAAGTTGAAAATAATGCAACCATGTAATTCATTACTCTCACTTCTGTTCTTATTACCCGCCTCTATTGTCTCCTTGATTTTGATCTTCAACTTCCGGTTCTTCTCCTTTTTCTGAGTAATTTTCTCAACTTCATGATTCTTAATTATCTCTTGTCACTGAGGGATGATGGTCTTCTCTTCTATTCTCTCGTTCTCTCCCTTAGGTTTATCTTCCTCTTTTCCATCTTGAGTTCTTTATGAGATTCTTGTTCCGTCATTAAACTAGGATTATTAGTCATCCCCAAGTTGCTCTTTAGCTTCGATGAATTCGTTTTCATTGATGATGTTCTCTCTTTCCAATAAAAATTGCCTGCCGTTCCTCAGAACTAAGTCGTCCCACATATCAATGTGAGAAGTTTTTTTAATCATCTGTATGTCCATCTCTTGCTCCGATTATTACCATAGTGCTTAGTTTTCCTTTCAATGATTCTTTCGATATTCTTTTTCTACCGATATTCCGGATCTTCCTATTTTCATCTTGGTGTTCCACATCTCCAGATTAAATATTAAGTAGTACCTTTGCATATTGACTCAATCTTTTTCAAATATCTAGATACCAGTTGACCTGGAATTCTAATACTATGTGTTTTATCATTAGAATGGCAATCACTCCACAATTCTCTGGGTCTGGATCTTGGTTAATCTCCTGATTCATGGTTATTTTGTTGGTTGTGAATTCTTTCTCCACTACTTCTTGAGTAGAGTCTTCAATTAGCCATGATACTTCTGTACTATCGCTAAACTCCTGACTAGCCATTTTTTGTCTAATATCTCCATAGTTTGTGACATCTTGGTCACTCTCAAAATATTGGCACTTCTTAATCGAGCTTAAGCTTCAGTAGCATACTGTTAGAATGATTGTCTCAATGAATTCTTGTTGTCTCCAAAACTTACCATTCTCTAGTTTCCAATTAATGGAGGTGATACTTTTCTCCACCTGTACAATATCATTTATGACAATTGGAGGAAATATGAGTTGAATGAACCTTTTTTCTTTTTTTGCTGTGCCTCTTTTATCATCTTCATGCATTCTTCCATCGTATCTTCCTAAATGTGATTTCCCAGAATGAAATTTTTGTGTTTTTCCATTCGTCATTCATAGTCTTCCAATGTTGCTTTTACTTTTCTGTCCATAGTGATTGCTTTCTGGTTCCTCTTCTTTTTGTATCTTCTCTGTCGTTGAATCTTTGATCAGAGCTTTATCAATCTTGGATCTTGGGCTTGTGCGGCAAACTATAGTGACAAATTTTGTAGTTTGCGGTGTCCATCCCTTCTAGGCGTGAATGAACTTTTCAAGTCCATGGTAAGCCACCTCATCTTCAAGTGTTTTACAACCATCTGGTCTCTTTAAATACACTCTGTTCCATCTTCGTGCTTGTAAAACTCGACTCTATATTTTTTTGTCTCTCTCATCTTCTGGCTGTGGTTTGATTGTCCATTCTCTAGTCTGCTCTTGATTCCCATCTTTTTGTTGAGAGGTGCCTACTTTTGTTTTTATTCTTTTGATACAAGTGTTTCCCAGTATCAGTTTCTGTTCCTGTGGTTGAATATTTTCTATTTGATCTCTCAAAGAATTGTTTCTTTTCAAATATGTCTCCTCTTCTGTCGAACATCATGTCCCTCTTGTTACTTCTTCTTCGATGATGGTTATCTTTGTGATTTGATCTGTTCATTTACTTTTATTATTATCATTATTAAATTTTGTTAATTTCTTTAATTAATTAAATAAATTTAAAATTCAATATATTAGAATTCAAATGCCTAATGATAAAGTATCTAAGGATTTAATATTATGGCTTTTTAAAACTTAATTAACAACATCAAATGTGATGAGGAGTTAGTTTTGTATTAAATTATCACCAAGTATTAAATTAATTCGTTTTAAAAGTTAAATTGTTGCTTAAAAATAGAGTTGAAATGATCCTCAAGAATTTTTTAAATGATATCTTTGATTGATTAGTTTCATTAAATAACAATTTATAGAGAAAATTCTTCATTCATATATTATAATTTGAATCTGACTTAACAAAATTACATCACAATAAACTTCATGCATGAAATTAATGTTAAATATCACTAAAAAGGTGTTTAATCATGATTACAAATTATATTATTGAAATCTTATGAAATTATAGTTACTTGCATTTTATATTATATTAATTAAAAAATATAGATTAAAATCCTTACTTAATCAAAATTAAAATATTAACCTTATTTTTATAAATTTCCTACCAATCGGATAAATAATATTGTAGAAATACATTTGAATTTGGAAAATTAATTATAATTAAATTAATAATAAATCAAAATCTTGGCAGTTAAAGTTGGCCAATTTGAACGATCTTGGGCTCATTCGATAGAGAATTCAAAATTAGCTGAACTTTACTACTTGCGTTACTATTTTATCGCATCCCTGGAGCGAGATAAATGGACTTTAATTAAACACCTCTAAATTCATTAAATTATACCCTACATTAAAATGAAGTTATCTCGCTTCAGGGATGAGATAAAATACCGCCAATAATAAAGTCCAGCTAATTTTGAATTCTCTATCGAATGAGCCCAAGATCGTTCAAATTGGCTAACTTTAACTGCCACGATTTTGATTTATTATTAATTTAATTATAATTAATTTTCCAAATTCAAATGTATTTCTACAATAAAGAACAATAATTAAGATTGATGAAGTGATAATACTAATCATTCTACACAATCCTATATTTAATCGTTGTAATAAAAATAAAATGCCATCAAGTTATAAATAAAGATAGTTTTTATTTCTTAATCAAAATTAACTCATTCTTTTACTTTTAATATCAATATTGACAAAGTATTGAGTTTAAAAGTCAAACAATTTAAGTAATTATTATTTAGAATTACTAATTTTAAAATTTACAATAATTAATGCTCAAATTGTAAGATATCTTGTAAGCATATTTATTACTATTCTTTTATCGTGGTTATAATGGCACTATAACTTAACAATTCTATACTTTTTCAATAAATATATAGATATATTTATTAATTATGATTAGTTAAAAAGTTAATTGTTTCATGAAGGATAAATACAGCTTCTCAATAAACTTAAATAAAGTAGGTGGATTAAAGCATTATTAAGTGGATAAGATTCTGAGTTAAAATTAATTATTAAAATAATCTTTAAAGCTTCTATTTATTTAAAAATCTTTTAACTGCGATGTAATTTTTTATAAATAAATACTTTTTAATTTATGGCATTAATATCTTGGTGATTAATATTTTAATATCCTCAAAATAAAAATAATTTATATAAATATCGTCAATAAACGAGAATCTCATAAAGAAATTGATACTGATGTGAATATTGAGAAAATAATTCCAACAATTAGTAAAATTAATTTAAATATTTAAAAATTATTATTAACGAAATGATTTTGTAAATAAATCAATGTTAAGGAAATGGTGAGTTTTGATTAAAGGAGTTCATCTTTTGTAAAGTTTAGTCGAATCTTTGATATTGGAAAATATTGTCTCAGATTGTAAGTGCTTAAGGTCAAATTAAAGTAATTTATGTTAATTGATTGTTATATGCAATTAGCTTTTTGATTAAGAGTTCCAGGAGGTCTCTGTTAAGGAAATGGTGAGTTTTGATTAAAGGAGTTCATCTTTTGTAGACTTTAGTCGAATCTTTGATATCGGAAAATGATTGTCTCAGATTGTAAGTGCTTAACGTCAAATTAAAGTAATTTATGTTAATTGATTGTTATATGCAATTAGCTTTTTGATTAAGAGGTCCAGGAGGTCTCTGTTGAGGAAATGGTGAGTTTTGATTAAAGGAGTTCATCTTTTGTAAAGATTAGTCGAATCTTTGATATTGGAAAATGATTGTCTCAGATTGTAAGTGCTTAA
>ARYC01012366.1:0-18308 GCA_000711775.1 Oxytricha trifallax | reverse complement strand
TAAATTCTTTTAAGCTTAAGCAGAGTGAAACACTGAAACCCAGAAACCCTAATTCCCATTTCTTCCTAACATCGTGCACAACTTTCTCAGTTCATTAATTCATGAAATAATGTTGAAAACGAATTTGCAAATATAATGTTATCTTGCTGATGGAGCCAATTCTTATAATCAACTTTTATTATCGTCATATTTCTCACCACATTTTGAATAGCTAGAAAACTACATTCAATTCTATAGCTCTTAAGTGTCTAAGGACACAAATTTGGATAGATGTTCAAGAAAAATATAAGATAATTTATTTTGTGTTTTTTTAAAGTCAAAAATACTGAATGAAATCAATCAATCAGTCACAACTTTTTAAAATGGGGGTGAACGGGATTCAAACTAAAACACATAATGTTAATTCAGAGAACGCTCTACATTCCTTGATATGGCGAGACAAAATCTGTTGACAATGAATATATCTTCCAGCAATTTTAAATATAGCTGCATTTTACAAAATGTCTAATCTTGCAAGTTTTTTATGATAAATTTCCCTCTTTATTTATTGATTCAATTGCTGAGTTTTAAACAACTCATTTCTAGAGAGAGGCACTTGCACTCGAATTTAAATTCTTTTAAGCTTAAGCAGAGTGAAACACTGAAACCCAGAAACCCTAATTCCCATTTCTTCCTAACATCGTGCACAACTTTCTCAGTTCATTAATTCATGAAATAATGTTGAAAACGAATTTGCAAATATAATGTTATCTTGCTGATGGAGCCAATTCTTATAATCAATTATTATTATCGTCATATTGCTCACCACATTTTGAATAGCTAGAAAACTACATTCAATTCTCTAGCTCTTAAGTGTCTAAGGACACAAATCTGGATAGATGTTCAAGAAAAATATATAATAATTTGTTTTGTGTTTTTTTAAAGTCAAAAATACTGAATGAAATCAATCAATCAGCTCACAACTTTTTAGAATGGGGGTGAACGGGATTCAAACTAAATCACATCATGTAATTCAGAGCACGCTTTACATTTCTCGATATGGCGAGACAAAATCTGTTGACAATGAATATATCTTCCAGCAATTTTAAATATAGCTGCATTTTACAAAATGTCTAATCTTGCAAGTTTTTTATGATAAATTTCCCTCTTTATTTATTGATTCAATTGCTGAGTTTTAAACAACTCATTTCTAGAGAGAGGCACTTGCACTCGAATTTAATCTTTTAAGCTTAAGCAGAGTGAAACACTGAACCCCCGAAACCCTAATTCCCATTTCTTCCTAACATCGTGCACAACTTTCTCAGTTCATTAATTCATGAATAAATAATATTGAAAACGAGTTTGCAATTATAATGTTATCTTGCTGATGGAGGCAATTCTTATAATCAATTTTTATTAGCGTCATATTGCTCACCACATTTTGAATAGCTAGAAGACTACATTCAATTCTCTAGCTCTTAAGTGTCTAAGCACATAAATCTGGATAGATGTTCAAGAAAAATATAAGATAATTTTTTTTCTCTTTTTTTAAAGTCAAAAATACTGAATGAAATCAATCAATCAAGTCACAACTTTTTAAAATGGGGGTGAACGGGATTCAAACTAAAACACATAATGTTATTTAGAGAACGTTCTACATTCCTTGATATGGCGAGACAAAATCTGTTGACAATGAATATATCTTCCAGCAATTTTAAATATAGCTGCATTTTACATAATGTTTTATCTTGTAAATTTTAATGATAAATTTCCCTCTTTATTTATTGACTCAATTGATGAGTTGTAAAGAACTCATTTCTTGAGAGAGGCACTTGCACTCGAATTAAAATTCTTTTAAACTTAAGCAGAGTGAAACACTGAACCCCCGAAACCCTAATTCCCATTTCTTCCTAACATCGTGCACAACTTTCTCAGTTCATTAATTCATGAAATAATATTGATAACGAATTTGCAATTGTAATGTTATCTTGATGATGGAGCCAATTCTAATAATTAATCTTTATTATCGTCATATTGTTCACCACATTTTGAATAGCTAGAAAACTACATTCAATTCTCTAGCTCTAAAGTCTCTAAGGACACAAATCTGGATAGATGTTCAAGAAAAATATAAGAAAATTTATTTTGTGTTTTTTAAAGTCAAAAATACTGAATGAAATCAATCAATCAAGTCACAACTTTTTAAAATGGGGGTGAACGGGATTCAAACTAAATCACATAATGTAGTTCAGAGACTGCTCCCCATTTCTTGATATGACGAGACAAAATCTGTTGAGATTGAATATATCTTTCAGCAATTTTAAATATAGCTGCAATTTACATAATGTTTTATCTTGTAAGTTTTTAAGATAAATTTCCCTCTTTATTTATTGATTAAATTGATGAGTTTAAACAACTCATTTCTTGAGAGAGGCACTTGCACTCGAATTTAAATTCTTTTAAGCTTAAGCAGAGTGAAACACTGAACCCCCGAAACCCTAATTCCCATTTCTTCCTAACATCGTGCACAACTTTCTCAGTTCATTAATTCATGAATAAATAATATTGAAAACGAGTTTGCAATTATAATGTTATCTTGCTGATGGAGGCAATTCTTATAATCAATTTTTATTAGCGTCATATTGCTCACCACATTTTGAATAGCTAGAAAACTACATTCAATTCTCTAGCTCTTAAGTGTCTAAGGACACAAATCTGGATAGATGTTCAAGAAAAATATATAATAATTTGTTTTGTGTTTTTTTAAAGTCAAAAATACTGAATGAAATCAATCAATCAGCTCACAACTTTTTAGAATGGGGGTGAACGGGATTCAAACTAAATCACATCATGTAATTCAGAGCACGCTTTACATTTCTCGATATGGCGAGACAAAATCTGTTGACAATGAATATATCTTCCAGCAATTTTAAATATAGCTGCATTTTACATAATATTTTATCTTGTAAGTATTTATGATAAATTTCCTCTTTATTTATTGATTTAATTGCTGAGTTTTAAACAACTCATTTCTAGAGAGAGGCACTTGCACTCGAATTTAAATTCTTTTAAGCTTAAGCAGAGTGAAACACTGAACCCCCGAAACCCTAATTCCCATTTCTTCCTAACATCGTGCACAACTTTCTCAGTTCATTAATTCATGAATAAATAATATTGAAAACGAGTTTGCAATTATAATGTTATCTTGCTGATGGAGGCAATTCTTATAATCAATTTTTATTAGCGTCATATTGCTCACCACATTTTGAATAGCTAGAAGACTACATTCAATTCTCTAGCTCTTAAGTGTCCAAGTACACAAATCTGGATAGATGTCCAAGAAAAATATAAGATAATTTATTTTGTGTTTTTTTAAAGTCAAAAATACTGAATGAAATCAATCAATCAAGTCACAACTTTTTAAAATGGGGGTGAACGGGATTCAAACTAAAACACATAATGTAATTCAGAGAACGCTCTACATTCCTTGATATGGCGAGACAAAATCTGTTGACAATGAATATATCTTCCAGCAATTTTAAATATAGCTGCATTTTACAAAATGTCTAATCTTGCAAGTTTTTTATGATAAATTTCCCTCTTTATTTATTGATTCAATTGCTGAGTTTTAAACAACTCATTTCTAGAGAGAGGCACTTGCACTCGAATTTAAATTCTTTTAAGCTTAAGCAGAGTGAAACACTGAACCCCCGAAACCCTAATTCCCATTTCTTCCTAACATCGTGCACAACTTTCTCAGTTCATTAATTCATGAATAAATAATATTGAAAACGAGTTTGCAATTATAATGTTATCTTGCTGATGGAGGCAATTCTTATAATCAATTTTTATTAGCGTCATATTGCTCACCACATTTTGAATAGCTAGAAGACTACATTCAATTCTCTAGCTCTTAAGTGTGTAAGCACATAAATCTGGATAGATGTTCAAGAAAAATATAAGATAATTTTTTTTCTCTTTGTTTAAAGTCAAAAATACTGAATGAAATCAATCAAATTAGTCACAACTTTTTAAAATTGGGGTGAACGGGATTCAAAACTAAAACACATAATGTAATTCAGAGAACGCTCTACATTCCTTGATATGGCGAGACAAAATCTGTTGACAATGAATATATCTTCCAGCAATTTTAAATATAGCTGCATTTTACAAAATGTCTAATCTTGCAAGTTTTTTATGATAAATTTCCCTCTTTATTTATTGATTCAATTGCTGAGTTTTAAACAACTCATTTCTAGAGAGAGGCACTTGCACTCGAATTTAAATTCTTTTAAGCTTAAGCAGAGTGAAACACTGAAACCCAGAAACCCTAATTCCCATTTCTTCCTAACATCGTGCACAACTTTCTCAGTTCATTAATTCATGAAATAATGTTGAAAACGAATTTGCAAATATAATGTTATCTTGCTGATGGAGCCAATTCTTATAATCAATTATTATTATCGTCATATTGCTCACCACATTTTGAATAGCTAGAAAACTACATTGAATTCTCTAGCTCTTAAGTGTCCAAGTACACAAATCTGGATAGATGTCCAAGAAAAATATAAGATAATTTATTTTGTGTTTTTTAAAGTCAAAAATACTGAATGAAATCAATCAATCAAGTCACAACTTTTTAAAATGGGGGTGAACGGGATTCAAACTAAAACACATAATGTAATTCAGAGAACGCTCTACATTCCTTGATATGGCGAGACAAAATCTGTTGACAATGAATATATCTTCCAGCAATTTTAAATATAGCTGCATTTTACAAAATGTCTAATCTTGCAAGTTTTTTATGATAAATTTCCCTCTTTATTTATTGATTCAATTGCTGAGTTTTAAACAACTCATTTCTAGAGAGAGGCACTTGCACTCGAATTTAAATTCTTTTAAGCTTAAGCAGAGTGAAACACTGAAACCCAGAAACCCTAATTCCCATTTCTTCCTAACATCGTGCACAACTTTCTCAGTTCATTAATTCATGAAATAATGTTGAAAACGAATTTGCAAATATAATGTTATCTTGCTGATGGAGCCAATTCTTATAATCAATTATTATTATCGTCATATTGCTCACCACATTTTGAATAGCTAGAAGACTACATTCAATTCTCTAGCTCTTAAGTGTCTAAGCACATAAATCTGGATAGATGTTCAAGAAAAATATAAGATAATTTTTTTTCTCTTTTTTTAAAGTCAAAAATACTGAATGAAATCAATCAAATTAGTCACAACTTTTTAAAATGGGGGTGAACGGGATTCAAACTAAATCACATAATGTAATTCAGAGAACGCTCTACATTCCTTGATATGGCGAGACAAAATCTGTTGACAATGAATATATCTTCCAGCAATTTTAAATATAGCTGCATTTTACAAAATGTCTAATCTTGCAAGTTTTTTATGATAAATTTCCCTCTTTATTTATTGATTCAATTGCTGAGTTTTAAACAACTCATTTCTAGAGAGAGGCACTTGCACTCGAATTTAAATTCTTTTAAGCTTAAGCAGAGTGAAACACTGTAACCCCGAAACCCTAATTCCCATTTCTTCCTAACATCGTGCACAACTTTCTCAGTTCATTAATTCATGAAATAATATTGAAAACGAATTTGCAAAAATATAATGTTATCTTGCTGATGGAGCCAATTCTTATAATTAATTTTTATTATCGTCATACTGCTCACCACATTTTGAATAGCTAGAAAACTACATTGAATTCTCTAGCTCTTAAGTGTCCAAGTACACAAATCTGGATAGATGTCCAAGAAAAATATAAGATAATTTATTTTGTGTTTTTTTAAAGTCAAAAATACTGAATGAAATCAATCAATCAAGTCACAACTTTTTAAAATGGGGGTGAATGGGATTCATACTAAATCACATAAAGTAAATTCGGAAAATGCTCTACGGTTCTTGATATTACGAGACAAAATCAGTTGACAATAAATATGTCATCCAGCAATTTTAAATATAGCTGCATTTTGCATAATATTTTATCTTGTAAGTTATTATGATAAATTTCCCTCTTTATTTATTGATTCAATTGCTGAGTTTTAAACAACTCATTTCTAGAGAGAGGCACTTGCACTCGAATTTAAATTCTTTTAAGCTTAAGCAGAGTGAAACACTGTAACCCCGAAACCCTAATTCCCATTTCTTCCTAACATCGTGCACAACTTTCTCAGTTCATTAATTCATGAAATAATATTGAAAACGAATTTGCAAATATAATGTTATCTTGCTGATGGAGCCAATTCTTATAATCAATTATTATTATCGTCATATTGCTCACCACATTGAAATAGCTAGAAAACTACATTCATTTCTCTAGCTCTTAAGTTTCTAAGGATACAAATATGAAAAGATGTTCAAAGAAAATATAAGATTATTTATTTTGTTTTTTTTTAAGTCAAAAATGCTGAATGAAATCAATCAATCAGTCCACAACTTTTTAAAATGGGGGTGAACGGAATTCAAACTAAATTACATAATGTAATTCAGAGAATGCTCTACATTTCTTGATATGGCGAGACAAAATCTGTTGACAATGAATATATCTTCCAGCAATTTTAAATATAGCTGCATTTTACATAATGTTTCATCTTGTAAGTTTTTATGATAAATTTCCCTCTTTATTTATTGATTCAATTGATGAGTTTTAAACAACTCATTTCTAGAGAGAGGCACTTGCACTCGAATTTAAATTCTTTTAAGCTTAAGCAGAGTGAAACACTGTAACCCCGAAACCCTAATTCCCATTTCTTCCTAACATCGTGCACAACTTTCTCAGTTCATTAATTCATGAAATAATATTGAAAACGAATTTGCAAATATAATGTTATCTTGCTGATGGAGCCAATTCTTATAATTAATTTTTATTATCGTCATACTGCTCACCACATTTTGAATAGCTAGAAAACTACATTGAATTCTCTAGCTCTTAAGTGTCCAAGTACACAAATCTGGATAGATGTCCAAGAAAAATATAAGATAATTTATTTTGTGTTTTTTTAAAGTCAAAAAAACTGAATGAAATCAATCAATCAAGTCACAACTTTTTAAAATGGGGGTGAACGGGATTCAAACTAAAACACATAATGTAATTCAGAGAACGCTCTACATTCCTTGATATGGCGAGACAAAATCTGTTGACAATGAATATATCTTCCAGCAATTTTAAATATAGCTGCATTTTACAAAATGTCTAATCTTGCAAGTTTTTTATGATAAATTTCCCTCTTTATTTATTGATTCAATTGCTGAGTTTTAAACAACTCATTTCTAGAGAGAGGCACTTGCACTCGAATTTAAATTCTTTTAAGCTTAAGCAGAGTGAAACACTGAAACCCAGAAACCCTAATTCCCATTTCTTCCTAACATCGTGCACAACTTTCTCAGTTCATTAATTCATGAAATAATGTTGAAAACGAATTTGCAAATATAATGTTATCTTGCTGATGGAGCCAATTCTTATAATCAATTATTATTATCGTCATATTGCTCACCACATTTTGAATAGCTAGAAAACTACATTCAATTCTATAGCTCTTAAGTGTCTAAGGACACAAATTTGGATAGATGTTCAAGAAAAATATAAGATAATTTATTTTGTGTTTTTTTAAAGTCAAAAATACTGAATGAAATCAATCAATCAGTCACAACTTTTTAAAATGGGGTGAACGGGATTCAAACTAAAACACATAATGTAATTCAGAGAACGCTCTACATTCCTTGATATGGCGAGACAAAATCTGTTGACAATGAATATATCTTCCAGCAATTTTAAATATAGCTGCATTTTACAAAATGTCTAATCTTGCAAGTTTTTTATGATAAATTTCCCTCTTTATTTATTGATTCAATTGCTGAGTTTTAAACAACTCATTTCTAGAGAGAGGCACTTGCACTCGAATTTAAATTCTTTTAAGCTTAAGCAGAGTGAAACACTGAAACCCAGAAACCCTAATTCCCATTTCTTCCTAACATCGTGCACAACTTTCTCAGTTCATTAATTCTTATGAAATAATATTGATAACGAATTTGCAATTGTAATGTTATCTTGATGATGGAGCCAATTCTTATAATTAATTTTTATTATCGTCCGTCATATTGCTCACCACATTTTGAATAGATAGAAAACTACATTCAATTCTCTAGCTCTTAAGTGTCCAAGTACACAAATCTGGATAGATGTTCAAGAAAAATATAAGATAATTTATTTTGTGTTTTCTTTTTAAAGTCAAAAATATTGAATGAAATCACTCAATCAGTCTACAACTTTTTAAAATGGGGGTGAACGGAATTCAAACTAAAACACATAATGTAATTCAGAGAACGCTCTACATTCCTTGATATGGCGAGACAAAATCTGTTGACAATGAATATATCTTCCAGCAATTTTAAATATAGCTGCATTTTACAAAATGTCTAATCTTGCAAGTTTTTTATGATAAATTTCCCTCTTTATTTATTGATTCAATTGCTGAGTTTTAAACAACTCATTTCTAGAGAGAGGCACTTGCACTCGAATTTAAATTCTTTTAAGCTTAAGCAGAGTGAAACACTGTAACCCCGAAACCCTAATTCCCATTTCTTCCTAACATCGTGCACAACTTTCTCAGTTCATTAATTCATGAAATAATATTGAAAACGAATTTGCAATGTAATGTTATCTTGCTGATGGAGCCAATTCTTATAATTAATTTTTATTATCGTCATATTGTTCACCACATTTTGAATAGCTAGAAAACTACATTGAATTCTCTAGCTCTTAAGTGTCTAAGTACACAAATCTGGATAGATGTTCAAGAAAAATATAAGATAATTTATTTTGTGTTTTTTTAAAGTCAAAAATACTGAATGAAATCAATCAATTTAGTCACAACTTTTTAAAATGGGGGTGAACGGGATTCAAACTAAATCACATAATGTAATTCAGAGAACGCTCTACATTCCTTGATATGGCGAGACAAAATCTGTTGACAATGAATATATCTTCCAGCAATTTTAAATATAGCTGCATTTTACAAAATGTCTAATCTTGCAAGTTTTTTATGATAAATTTCCCTCTTTATTTATTGATTCAATTGCTGAGTTTTAAACAACTCATTTCTAGAGAGAGGCACTTGCACTCGAATTTAAATTCTTTTAAGCTTAAGCAGAGTGAAACACTGAAACCCAGAAACCCTAATTCCCATTTCTTCCTAACATCGTGCACAACTTTCTCAGTTCATTAATTCATGAAATAATGTTGAAAACGAATTTGCAAATATAATGTTATCTTGCTGATGGAGCCAATTCTTATAATCAATTATTATTATCGTCATATTGCTCACCACATTTTGAATAGCTAGAAGACTACATTCAATTCTCTAGCTCTTAAGTGTCTAAGGACATAAATTTGGATAGATGTTCAAGAAAAATATAAGATAATTTTTTTTGTGTTTTTTTAAAGTCAAAAATACTGAATGAAATCAATCAATTTAGTCACAACTTTTTAAAATGGGGGTGAACGGGATTCAAACTAAATCACATAATGTTATTCAGAGAACGCTCTACATTCCTTGATATGGCGAGACAAAATCTGTTGACAATGAATATATCTTCCAGCAATTTTAAATATAGCTGCATTTTACAAAATGTCTAATCTTGCAAGTTTTTTATGATAAATTTCCCTCTTTATTTATTGATTCAATTGCTGAGTTTTAAACAACTCATTTCTAGAGAGAGGCACTTGCACTCGAATTTAAATTCTTTTAAGCTTAAGCAGAGTGAAACACTGAAACCCAGAAACCCTAATTCCCATTTCTTCCTAACATCGTGCACAACTTTCTCAGTTCATTAATTCATGAAATAATGTTGAAAACGAATTTGCAAATATAATGTTATCTTGCTGATGGAGCCAATTCTTATAATCAATTATTATTATCGTCATATTGCTCACCACATTTGAATAGCTAGAAGACTACATTCAATTCTCTAGCTCTTAAGTGTCTAAGGACATAAATCTGGATAGATGTTCAAGAAAAATATATGATAATTTTTTTTGTGTTTTTTTAAAGTCAAAAATACTGAATGAAATCAATCAATTAGTCACAACTTTTTAGAATGGGGGTGAACGGGATTCAAACTAAATCACATCATGTAATTCAGAGCACGCTTTACATTTCTTGATATGGCGAGACAAAATCTGTTGACAATGAATATATCTTCCAGCAATTTTAAATATAGCTGCATTTTACATAATGTCTAATCTTGCAAGTTTTTTATGATAAATTTCCCTCTTTATTTATTGATTCAATTGCTGAGTTTTAAACAACTCATTTCTAGAGAGAGGCACTTGCACTCGAATTTAAATTCTTTTAAGCTTAAGCAGAGTGAAACACTGAACCCCCGAAACCCTAATTCCCATTTCTTCCTAACATCGTGCACAATTTTCTCAGTTCATTGATTCATGAAATAATGTTGATAACGAATTTGCAAATATAATGTTATCTTGCTGATGGAGCCAATTCTTATAATCAATTTTTATTATCGTCATATTGCTCACCACATTTTGAATAGCTAGAAAACTACATTCAATTCTCTAGCTCTTAAGTGTCTAAGGACACAAATCTGGATAGATGTTCAAGAAAAATATATAATAATTTGTTTTGTGTTTTTTTAAAGTCAAAAATACTGAATGAAATCAATCAATCAGCTCACAACTTTTTAGAATGGGGGTGAACGGGATTCAAACTAAATCACATCATGTAATTCAGAGCACGCTTTACATTTCTCGATATGGCGAGACAAAATCTGTTGACAATGAATATATCTTCCAGCAATTTTAAATATAGCTGCATTTTACAAAATGTCTAATCTTGCAAGTTTTTTATGATAAATTTCCCTCTTTATTTATTGATTCAATTGCTGAGTTTTAAACAACTCATTTCTAGAGAGAGGCACTTGCACTCGAATTTAAATTCTTTTAAGCTTAAGCAGAGTGAAACACTGAAACCCAGAAACCCTAATTCCCATTTCTTCCTAACATCGTGCACAACTTTCTCAGTTCATTAATTCATGAAATAATGTTGAAAACGAATTTGCAAATATAATGTTATCTTGCTGATGGAGCCAATTCTTATAATCAATTATTATTATCGTCATATTGCTCACCACATTTTGAATAGCTAGAAAACTACATTCAATTCTCTAGCTCTTAAGTGTCTAAGGACACAAATCTGGATAGATGTTCAAGAAAAATATATAATAATTTGTTTTGTGTTTTTTTAAAGTCAAAAATACTGAATGAAATCAATCAATCAGCTCACAACTTTTTAGAATGGGGGTGAACGGGATTCAAACTAAATCACATCATGTAATTCAGAGCACGCTTTACATTTCTCGATATGGCGAGACAAAATCTGTTGACAATGAATATATCTTCCAGCAATTTTAAATATAGCTGCATTTTACATAATGTCTAATCTTGCAAGTTTTTTATGATAAATTTCCCTCTTTATTTATTGATTCAATTGCTGAGTTTTAAACAACTCATTTCTAGAGAGAGGCACTTGCACTCGAATTTAAATTCTTTTAAGCTTAAGCAGAGTGAAACACTGAAACCCAGAAACCCTAATTCCCATTTCTTCCTAACATCGTGCACAACTTTCTCAGTTCATTAATTCATGAAATAATGTTGAAAACGAATTTGCAAATATAATGTTATCTTGCTGATGGAGCCAATTCTTATAATCAATTATTATTATCGTCATATTGCTCACCACATTTTGAATAGCTAGAAAACTACATTCAATTCTCTAGCTCTTAAGTGTCTAAGGACACAAATCTGGATAGATGTTCAAGAAAAATATATAATAATTTGTTTTGTGTTTTTTTAAAGTCAAAAATACTGAATGAAATCAATCAATCAGCTCACAACTTTTTAGAATGGGGGTGAACGGGATTCAAACTAAATCACATCATGTAATTCAGAGCACGCTTTACATTTCTCGATATGGCGAGACAAAATCTGTTGACAATGAATATATCTTCCAGCAATTTTAAATATAGCTGCATTTTACATAATGTCTAATCTTGCAAGTTTTTTATGATAAATTTCCCTCTTTATTTATTGATTCAATTGCTGAGTTTTAAACAACTCATTTCTAGAGAGAGGCACTTGCACTCGAATTTAAATTCTTTTAAGCTTAAGCAGAGTGAAACACTGAAACCCCGAAACCCTAATTCCCATTTCTTCCTAACATCGTGCACAACTTTCTCAGTTCATTAATTCATGAAATAATATTGAAAACGAATTTGCAAATATAATGTTATCTTGCTGATGGAGCCAATTCTTATAATTAATTTTTATTATCGTCATACTGCTCACCACATTTTGAATAGCTAGAAAACTACATTGAATTCTCTAGCTCTTAAGTGTCCAAGTACACAAATCTGGATAGATGTCCAAGAAAAATATAAGATAATTTATTTTGTGTTTTTTTAAAGTCAAAAAAACTGAATGAAATCAATCAAATTAGTCACAACTTTTTAAAATGGGGGTGAACGGGATTCAAACTAAATCACATAATGTAATTCAGAGAACGCTCTACATTCCTTGATATGGCGAGACAAAATCTGTTGACAATGAATATATCTTCCAGCAATTTTAAATATAGCTGCATTTTACAAAATGTCTAATCTTGCAAGTTTTTTATGATAAATTTCCCTCTTTATTTATTGATTCAATTGCTGAGTTTTAAACAACTCATTTCTAGAGAGAGGCACTTGCACTCGAATTTAAATTCTTTTAAGCTTAAGCAGAGTGAAACACTGAAACCCAGAAACCCTAATTCCCATTTCTTCCTAACATCGTGCACAACTTTCTCAGTTCATTAATTCATGAAATAATGTTGAAAACGAATTTGCAAATATAATGTTATCTTGCTGATGGAGCCAATTCTTATAATCAATTTTTATTATCGTCATATTTGCTCACCACATTTTGAATAGCTAGAAAACTACATTCAATTCTCTAGCTCTTAAGTGTCTAAGGACACAAATCTGGATAGATGTTCAAGAAAAATATATAATAATTTGTTTTGTGTTTTTTTAAAGTCAAAAATACTGAATGAAATCAATCAATCAGCTCACAACTTTTTAGAATGGGGGTGAACGGGATTCAAACTAAATCACATCATGTAATTCAGAGCACGCTTTACATTTCTCGATATGGCGAGACAAAATCTGTTGACAATGAATATATCTTCCAGCAATTTTAAATATAGCTGCATTTTACATAATGTCTAATCTTGCAAGTTTTTTATGATAAATTTCCCTCTTTATTTATTGATTCAATTGCTGAGTTTTAAACAACTCATTTCTAGAGAGAGGCACTTGCACTCGAATTTAAATTCTTTTAAGCTTAAGCAGAGTGAAACACTGAACCCCCGAAACCCTAATTCCCATTTCTTCCTAACATCGTGCACAACTTTCTCAGTTCATTAATTCATGAATAATGTTGAAAACGAGTTTGCAATTATAATGTTATCTTGCTGATGGAGGCAATTCTTATAATCAATTTTTATTATCGTCATATTGCTCACCACATTTTGAATAGCTAGAAAACTACATTCAATTCTCTAGCTCTTAAGTGTCTAAGGACACAAATCTGGATAGATGTTCAAGAAAAATATATAATAATTTGTTTTGTGTTTTTTTAAAGTCAAAAATACTGAATGAAATCAATCAATCAGCTCACAACTTTTTAGAATGGGGGTGAACGGGATTCAAACTAAATCACATCATGTAATTCAGAGCACGCTTTACATTTCTCGATATGGCGAGACAAAATCTGTTGACAATGAATATATCTTCCAGCAATTTTAAATATAGCTGCATTTTACATAATGTCTAATCTTGCAAGTTTTTTATGATAAATTTCCCTCTTTATTTATTGATTCAATTGCTGAGTTTTAAACAACTCATTTCTAGAGAGAGGCACTTGCACTCGAATTTAATTCTTTTAAGCTTAAGCAGAGTGAAACACTGAAACCCAGAAACCCTAATTCCCATTTCTTCCTAACATCGTGCACAACTTTCTCAGTTCATTAATTCATGAAATAATGTTGAAAACGAATTTGCAAATATAATGTTATCTTGCTGATGGAGCCAATTCTTATAATTAATTTTTATTATCGTCATATTGCTCACCACATTTTGAATAGCTAGAAAACTACATTCAATTCTCTAGCTCTTAAGTGTCTAAGTACACAAATCTGGATAGATGTTCAAGAAAAATATATTATAATTTGTTTTGTGTTTTTTTAAAGTCAAAAATACTGAATGAAATCAATCAATCAGTCACAACTTTTTAGAATGGGGGTGAACGGGATTCAAACTAAATCACATCATGTTATTTAGAGCACGTTTTACATTTCTTGATATGGCGAGACAAAATCTGTTGACAATGAATATATCTTCCAGCAATTTTAAATATAGCTGCATTTTACATAATGTCTAATCTTGCAAGTTTTTTATGATAAATTTCCCTCTTTATTTATTGATTCAATTGCTGAGTTTTAAACAACTCATTTCTAGAGAGAGGCACTTGCACTCGAATTTAAATTTTTTAAGCTTAAGCAGGTTGAAACACTGAATCCCCGAAACGCTAATTCCCATTTCTTCCTAACATCGTGCACAACTTTCTCAGTTCATTAATTCTTGAAATAATGTTGAAAACGGATTTGCAAATATAATGTTATCTTGCTGATGGAGCCAATTCTTATAATTAATTTTTATTATCGTCATATTGCTCACCACATTTTGAATAGCTAGAAAACTACATTCAATTCTCTAGCTCTTAAGTGTCTAAGGACACAAATCTGGATAGATGTTCAAGAAAAATATATAATAATTTGTTTTGTGTTTTTTTAAAGTCAAAAATACTGAATGAAATCAATCAATCAGCTCACAACTTTTTAGAATGGGGGTGAACGGGATTCAAACTAAATCACATCATGTAATTCAGAGCACGCTTTACATTTCTCGATATGGCGAGACAAAATCTGTTGACAATGAATATATCTTCCAGCAATTTTAAATATAGCTGCATTTTACATAATGTTTTATCTTGTAAGTTTTTTTGATAAATTTCCCTCTTTATTTATTGATTCAATTGCTGAGTTTTAAACAACTCATTTCTTGAGAGAGGCACTTGCACTCGAATTTAAATTCTTTTAAGCTTAAGCAGATTGAAACACTGTAACCCCGAAACCCTAATTCCCATTTCTTCCTAACATCGTGCACAACTTTCTCAGTTCATTAATTCATGAAATAATATTGAAAACGAATTTGCAAATATAATGTTATCTTGCTGATGGAGCCAATTCTTATAATTAATTTTTATTATCGTCATACTGCCTCACCACATTTTGAATAGCTAGAAAACTACATTCAATTCTCTAGCTCTTAAGTGTCTAAGGACACAAATCTGGATAGATGTTCAAGAAAAATATATAATAATTTGTTTTGTGTTTTTTTAAAGTCAAAAATACTGAATGAAATCAATCAATCAGCTCACAACTTTTTAGAATGGGGGTGAACGGGATTCAAACTAAATCACATCATGTAATTCAGAGCACGCTTTACATTTCTCGATATGGCGAGACAAAATCTGTTGACAATGAATATATCTTCCAGCAATTTTAAATATAGCTGCATTTTACATAATGTCTAATCTTGCAAGTTTTTTATGATAAATTTCCCTCTTTATTTATTGATTCAATTGCTGAGTTTTAAACAACTCATTTCTAGAGAGAGGCACTTGCACTCGAATTTAAATTCTTTTAAGCTTAAGCAGAGTGAAACACTGAAACCCAGAAACCCTAATTCCCATTTCTTCCTAACATCGTGCACAACTTTCTCAGTTCATTAATTCATGAAATAATGTTGAAAACGAATTTGCAAATATAATGTTATCTTGCTGATGGAGCCAATTCTTATAATCAATTATTATTATCGTCATATTGCTCACCACATTTTGAATAGCTAGAAGACTACATTCAATTCTCTAGCTCTTAAGTGTCTAAGCACATAAATCTGGATAGATGTTCAAGAAAAATATAAGATAATTTTTTTTCTCTTTTTTTAAAGTCAAAAATACTGAATGAAATCAATCAAATTAGTCACAACTTTTTAAAATGGGGGTGAACGGGATTCAAACTAAATCACATAATGTTATTCAGAGAACGCTCTACATTCCTTGATATGGCGAGACAAAATCTGTTGACAATGAATATATCTTCCAGCAATTTTAAATATAGCTGCATTTTACAAAATGTCTAATCTTGCAAGTTTTTTATGATAAATTTCCCTCTTTATTTATTGATTCAATTGCTGAGTTTTAAACAACTCATTTCTAGAGAGAGGCACTTGCACTCGAATTTAAATTCTTTTAAGCTTAAGCAGAGTGAAACACTGAAACCCAGAAACCCTAATTCCCATTTCTTCCTAACATCGTGCACAACTTTCTCAGTTCATTAATTCATGAAATAATGTTGAAAACGAATTTGCAAATATAATGTTATCTTGCTGATGGAGCCAATTCTTATAATCAATTATTATTATCGTCATATTGCTCACCACATTTTGAATAGCTAGAAAACTACATTCAATTCTCTAGCTCTTAAGTGTCTAAGGACACAAATCTGGATAGATGTTCAAGAAAAATATATAATAATTTGTTTTGTGTTTTTTTAAAGTCAAAAATACTGAATGAAATCAATCAATCAGCTCACAACTTTTTAGAATGGGGGTGAACGGGATTCAAACTAAATCACATCATGTAATTCAGAGCACGCTTTACATTTCTCGATATGGCGAGACAAAATCTGTTGACAATGAATATATCTTCCAGCAATTTTAAATATAGCTGCATTTTACATAATGTCTAATCTTGCAAGTTTTTTATGATAAATTTCCCTCTTTATTTATTGATTCAATTGCTGAGTTTTAAACAACTCATTTCTAGAGAGAGGCACTTGCACTCGAATTTAAATTCTTTTAAGCTTAAGCAGAGTGAAACACTGAAACCCAGAAACCCTAATTCCCATTTCTTCCTAACATCGTGCACAACTTTCTCAGTTCATTAATTCATGAAATAATGTTGAAAACGAATTTGCAAATATAATGTTATCTTGCTGATGGAGCCAATTCTTATAATCAATTATTATTATCGTCATATTGCCTCACCACATTTTGAATAGCTAGAAAACTACATTCAATTCTCTAGCTCTTAAGTGTCTAAGGACACAAATCTGGATAGATGTTCAAGAAAAATATATAATAATTTGTTTTGTGTTTTTTTAAAGTCAAAAATACTGAATGAAATCAATCAATCAGCTCACAACTTTTTAGAATGGGGGTGAACGGGATTCAAACTAAATCACATCATGTAATTCAGAGCACGCTTTACATTTCTCGATATGGCGAGACAAAATCTGTTGACAATGAATATATCTTCCAGCAATTTTAAATATAGCTGCATTTTACATAATGTCTAATCTTGCAAGTTTTTTATGATAAATTTCCCTCTTTATTTATTGATTCAATTGCTGAGTTTTAAACAACTCATTTCTAGAGAGAGGCACTTGCACTCGAATTTAAATTCTTTTAAGCTTAAGCAGAGTGAAACACTGAAACCCAGAAACCCTAATTCCCATTTCTTCCTAACATCGTGCACAACTTTCTCAGTTCATTAATTCATGAAATAATGTTGAAAACGAATTTGCAAATATAATGTTATCTTGCTGATGGAGCCAATTCTTATAATCAATTATTATTATCGTCATATTGCTCACACATTTTGAATAGCTAGAAAACTTCATTCAATTCTCTAGCTCTTTAGTGTCTAAGGACACAAATCTGAATAGATGTCAAAGAAAAATTTAAGATAATTTGTTTTGTGTTTTTTAAAGGTCAAAAATACTGAATGAAATCAATCAATCTGTCACAACTTTTTAAAATGGTGGTGAACGGGATTCAAACTTAGTCACATCATATAATTTAGAGAATGCTCTACATTTCTTGATATGGCGAGACAAAATCTGTTGACAATAAATTTATCTTCCAGCAATTCTAAATATAATTGCATTTTACAGAATGATTTATTTTGTAAGTTTTTATGATAAATTTCCCTCTTTATTTATTGATTCAATTGATGTGTTTTAAACAACTCATTTCTTGAGACACGCACTAGCACTCGAATTTAAATTCTTTTAAACTTAAGCAGGTTGAAACACTGAATCCCTGAAACCCTAATTCCAATTTATTCC
>ARYC01012365.1:0-11318 GCA_000711775.1 Oxytricha trifallax | reverse complement strand
TTGAAATGTCATCTGATGAACAGAGAGTGGACTTTAGGGGTTTGGTGTGGAGCTGGGTATGTGAGCTAATTGGTCGTAAGCTCACTGTTTTGAAAGTTAATAGTTGCTAGACTCTAAGTAATCAATTCGAAAATTAAGAGAACTTATGTAGAGTGTATGCTCCTGTTGTGCTAGGGTTATTGTATAGTACCTAGCTAGGTTGTGAACGGGTGATAAAAGAATGTACTGACTTAAGGGTGTCAAATCTGACATACTCTATGATTTTAGGGCCATCATGAGTATGTAAGTACTTCTTTGGTAAAACACACCTCTGGACCTTACGATCCAGCTGGGGGAAGTTGGCTTTTCGGACTAATGAGAAAAAATTTTTGCCTCTATCTTTAGAACGGTTCGACTATCCCTCCTTGTTCCAACTCTTTTTACTTAACTTTTTAAGTTAATAGTTATTTATATTTATACATTTTTATAATATAATATATGTAAATGTATATACAGAATGGGGTCAAAATCAAAAAAGTTATTGAATTATAAGAAAATAAATAATTAATAATAAAGAGACTAGATTATCTTTCAAAAATTAAATATGTAAATTATTCATCTGTAGAAAAGTCAAGATAAATATATATTAAAAACATAATAATTAAATAGAGTTTATATTATAAATTAAGTAATCTATAAATTAAAAAATTAATTTTATTTATGATTAAATTTTATATATCTAAGATATTTAGGAATTTTTTATTAATAGGTATTAGTCAGAATAAGACATTTAAGGCGTAATGTTCTAGCTAGCATATAAAACTACGGATCATTATAAGTTAAAGTTTATAATGATTTTATTTTGTGTAAATGATAATGGGATTATACATTGTCAAACAATTAAAAAATTCAAATCAGCTAAGTTCATTAATAAATACTTCGTTATTAACGATAGAAAATAAGGAAAATTATTTTAAGCATTAGTTTTAAATAAAAAAAGTTGATTTAATGGGATATTTATAAATAAATTAGAAATTTAAAGTATTATCTAGTAAGTAAAAGCATCATATATTATAAGATTAGAAATAAAGAATGCATCATAATTTCCTTTAAAAAAATATAGCTAATTGAAAAATTTAAGTTTTATTTGTACAAATAAAAGGATATATTAATAAAATATTTGTATCTAGACGTTGTTGAAATTAAGCAATAGATAATGATGGACAATAGATAAAAAAGAAATTAATATCACTAAAATATTTGTTAAATTATTATAATTATGTAAGACAATAATTATTAACGGATTCAATCGTCAACTTCAATTATTTATGTTTAAAATGCTTGTTTATAGGTGATAAGAAGGAATATGATAATTAAAGTTTTTAAAATATAATTTAATTATTTTCAATTATATATGTTGATATTTAAATAAAATAAGAATGAAATTAATTTGTAAATAATATTATTTACCAAATAAGTCTTATAAATTATCATAATTGTATTTAAAAATGTTAAATTTTAAAGTAATAGCATTTTAATAATCAAATCAGTTTAATGGGGAATATTTTTAAAAAATTTGTTTTAAATTACAATTATAAATTATAACCGAACTATTAAGTTTGATATTGCAATACTATTTTGAAAAAGAAATTATACATTATTATCTAATATAATTTTATGGGCGTAAAACTTTTTTCTAAGTATATTAATATTTGCAAAAGAGAGCAATATAATTAAAGTAAATAAGTATAACATACAGAAATTTATTTATTCTTATCTCTAATTAGTCACTTCTCAAGTGTATAATTTATATAGATTAATTCTAAGTAAAAATTTCTTATTTTATATAAATATATATATAAAATATTCATAAAAAAACTGTTAAAAATATCAAAGAAAATCTTTTTTTCCTCTATTAGTTAATTTAAAGACTTATTAAAATCATTTAAAAATATAGCATTTTAAATTTATAAAATTCCTGGATTATCAACAATATTAATATTTTTAAAAAGTTGTTACAAAGTAGATACTATTTGATGAAAGATGTAGTAATTTTATAGATTTACCATTAAAACAAACAAGATAAAACAAATTTAATAATAAAATTTTGAAACTATAATTGATAATAAATACTCGTTAATTACTAAAGAAAATATTTAATGAAGGGGCATATAAAAAGCTATGATCTATTATAATTTCAATTTTGTAATAATAAAATTGAGGAAATTACTCCATTAAAAATTTAAATAAGTATTTTTAAATTATTTGTCTTATCAACAAATATTATAATTGAAGTATTTTACATTATGATATATTATATCAGAGAATCTTTTTTTAAATTACAGATAAATAAAAAAATAGTTAAATACGATGGACATGCTAATCTTTTAAAATTAAATTTATATTCAAATTTTATGAATATAAAGTTTTTAAAAAATTTATAAATTTTTAATACTTATCTAGAATCTTCTTGAATTTACAGTAGTGGAAAATCAACAAATAAAATTGATATTGATTTTGACTTAAAGGCAAATAATTTTATAATGAAGTAATTTATAAGGGAAGATTTGGTAAATTATTATATAAAATGTTTGGATGTTAAGATAGTAAAGTATTGAATTATATTGAATACGGTAGGTTAAAAATCCTTCAATATTTTTAAAATTTAAGAAAATTTTATTTTATTTAATTATAAAACATTTAAAAAATGTTATAATTATAGCATTTATTAACCCAAATCATAATAATAAACTAATTCAATTCATTTTTTATTTTAAATAAATTAAAATATTATGGATGTTTCTTGATTATAATATTTAAAATGAAAAAATTATCTATTATAAGGGGAGAAATTGTGAATGAGATATTATTATTGATCTTTAAATAAATAATTGGACTCTCAAATATAAATTACAAAATATATAACAAGGTTGTGATACAAATACTTAATAGCACGAATATATAGTAATATTAAAAAGATTTCTCTAAACTTATAGAGGGAATATCAAAATTTTAGAAATTATTTATTTTATATAAATTAAGAAGTATAGAAAATTCTTAAGTTTTAATAGAAATAGTTTATATATTATTTGATTTAAAGCTTTTGATTATTCATAAAATGAGCTATAAAAATGCTAAATTCTAATATAAAACTGTTAAGTATATCAAAGTATCAATTTAATTAATTAATCTTTGAATGATTATTATTTGCAAAATTGATAATATCTTTACCCTAATACTTCAAGTTTGTATATTAAAAATAGGGAATAAAAAAAGTGACTAATTAAAGTAAACAAGCAATGAAAATTAAGAGACTGATATTTTAGAAATAATAAATATCAATTTTTAATTCAAATGTTAACAGTTAATAATATTGATAATAATAAAAGAGAGTGAAGAAGAATGTAAATTTTATTAAATTAATTTTGATGTAAGGAGTTATTATTCAATAAAATAAAATAAATTAGATTTTATATGTTAAAAGTAATAAAATTCCAAAAATAAATTATTTTTAATTATTTTAATCTCATTAAAATTATCATAACACATGGGACAATCTTCTTTAAATTGATTAATTGGCATATTTCATAATATGAGATAATTCAAACATATCCTTTAGAAATTATGTTAAAAAATTGCTAAATAAATTTAAATAAAAGTATTTATTATAGATTTAGCATTTTTATTAATTAATTTAAAACTATTGATGTTCTCTTTCTAACATACTGATTTCAAAAAAGCTAAGATAAAATATTATTTAATTAAGGAATTTGCAAGCATCTTAAAGCGAAATGGAATATTAAAATAATAGTAATCTTCTATATAATTAATAATAAATATTAATAAATTAAAGAGGAATTTTGCTACAAGTACTATTAAAAAGAATGAAATAAAAAAGCTAAATTCACAAAATTAATATTATAAAAATCTGGAGAACAAGGTGAAAATGCCTTAATTAAATTGAAATGCCCACAATATTGTGATTTATATAATTATAATATACATATTTTATTTTTAAATATATTTAATGATTTTTTCTATGCTTAATTGATTATCAAAAGGCGAGGGGGAGTTTCCGGGCAGTATTATAATTAAACACAAAATTTAGGGAAATTTCAAGGCAAGTAATTATTTCTTAAATTAATTTTTTTTGCTAGTTATTTTTTCTAACAATAAAAAATAACTTTAATAATTGAATCAAATTACATTTAAGATGTAAAGCCAATTTTTGCTGATCTTTTTAATAATAATCACTTTATTTATTAGATTTCTTTATCAAAAGATTTTTTTAATATGTTAAATGATATATTCTTTTATGATTCTTATTAATTTTTAATAAAGCCATTAAGAGTTATAATATTCGAAAAATAACAGTCCGTATATTTACAAAGATGTCAAAGGGCTTTAAAAACTACAAAAAATAAAGAAAAAATTAAAATAAATTGTTTGAAGAACTCATTTAATTATTTATAATATAATTTACTTGCTCATAAACTTTCTTCTTGGCTAAAAACCTCTCCCAAATTAGCTATTATAAATATTTTAAGATCTAAATTTCAAATTAATTTCAAATTGATTATAAATATAAAATTTCTCAGTCATTGATTTAAATGGAATAAAGATAATAATAAAAAATAATATGAAAAAACAAAAAATATAATTAGTGTGATAATATCAATTGTTAATCATTATTAATATTAATAACGGAAATAATTTGAGTATAAAATACATATAATTTATCCTTAATTTTGATATTATAGCTTGTAAAACATAGTTAATTATAATATAAAATTATTTATTTAATTTCTCATACATTTTTAATTATAATCTTTATTTTATAAATTATTATTTATCACAAAGTACAAAATAATTTCTATTAAATATAAAAATATTTTAAAGAATTTATCTATTGAATATTATTTTTATTGTTCCATTAAATATAATTATTTTATAAATAAAATTAAATTTATAATATTATATAGACAACAATTTAGCTAATAAGTATATTAAAGTTTATTAAATCAAATCTTTATTAAGATTATAGAATTTTCTTTTAGGGATATCTCATTTATTAATTTTAAATATTCTAGTCACATAAATATAATAAACAAACATTTACATAAATTTATTTAATTACTTAATATGAAAAGTTATTAAAATTCTTTTAATTCAATCTGATTCGTATTTAATTGGCTTAATTATGTATATAAGAAACTTGAAATCATATAATAAATAAATTAAAAATAAAAAAAGAATTAATACTAAATAATCATAACTAATTATAATGCAGGGATACTAATGATGAATTCAATTATTAAGAAATATAAAAAATATATAAAATATCAATAAAGGGGTACTATTGATAAAGAATCATATAAATTTAATTATTTTTATTATTTGAAATTTCATTTTACTTTATAATATCTTAACTCTCTATTTAGAAATTCTAAAAAATCTGTAATAATATAAGAGATAATTAAATATATGATTTAAAAAAGACTAATTTCTTTATAATAAATAAGTGGAAATTACATACAGGAGTTATGAAAATTAAGAGCTAACAATTTAAAATTGAATCTATATTATTTATAAATTGTAATTTTTTCATATTTATAATTATGTTTAATTATAAAGAAAGTAAAAATATATAGTTATTAAGATTAACAAATTCTGTGTTAACTTATAAGATGCTTTTAATAATAAGCAACTAATATAAATAAATTTATATTGTATTAATATAATAAGCGGGAGATTCTAAGCTATTTGATTGCTTTTGTAGGTTAAAATGGAAAACAAAAATATAGGCAATTAATTAATTGATAGATTAAGGTTTAAAGTTAACTGAAAAATTATGTTTAAATAAGGAATCAATCATTAAGTGAATTAATTAAGCTTTTTATTTTAAACGGGTTGATGATGATAAATTTAATTTATAAAAGGCCTTTAGTTCAACTAATTAATTACTTATGATTACATTTTTTCAATTTATTTGTAAAATCACATGTTGAGTTACTAATATTTTCACATCATAAATGATATTTTAGAAACTATTGAGAGAAAAAATTAAATACAATTATAAAAAGACCATACAATTTATAAATAAATTGTTAATTACTTCAAACTCTCTGTTCTTTATAAAGGAATATGTTTTATAGATTGTTATAGTTTAATTAGAATTTTTTTTTAAATAGGGCAAAAAGCAGAGATAAATTGAAAAAATTAAAGGGACTTATTTATAGAAATTACTTTAGGATCCTTAATAAAGAACAATTCACAAAGGCCATTAACTTAAAAGGCTTATTTAAAAATTAATCGAGTAAATGGTATTAATTAAAAACTAAGTTTTTTTATATCGAGTTATCATCATGAATAAAATAAAGGGAAACAAACTTAACTAACATTTGGATTATCTAAAATATAATGATTAAAAAACATAAAATATGATTTATGCATATAATATAGGTGGTTTCTAATAGTAAATGCAAACTGGGGTAATTTGAAAAAAATTAATAAAATCACTTTAAGAAAAGTAATTATAAAATATTGCTAAATTCTTTTGATAAATAATACTTTTTTAACACAAAACATTACTATTCAATATCATAAATACTCTTTGTAAAAAAAATTAACTATAATAAATTTATATATCATGTGGTTAAGAATGTAATAAAGCATTGAATGGGATATTACTTTTCAATTAAATGTTACTTAATTATATTTAATTAATTTTAAATAATTTAAAGTTAATGATAAGGGAAAATTAGAAGTGTACTAGTTTAAGTTTATATGATTAAAACTTGCTAGATTATTAGAATAGAGGGTAAATTAAAGGTAGTGAAATTAATAATTAAAATAAGGGAATATCATAATTCTTGGTATAAAGAATAACATAGATTAACACAATTGTAGAAATTAATAAACCTAGGTAATGAAATAAAATAATAATTAGTAAAATAAATAAAGGGTTTTACAATCTAATGAAGAATGATTAGATACAATACTAAAATTTAAATATTATTTAAATTTAATTTAATTAAGTATAATTTTAAATTATAACTTTTTAGAAAACATAATTTTGTATTTAGCTATGAATTTTATTTTTATAAAACAATTAAATTATCAGGAAAAGCGAAGAAATATAATTATGTTTTCTTTTCTTTCTTTTAGATACAATCATACTTAATTAATAAAATTCCAATAAATATAAATAAATTACTCAATTTATTTGTTTTTTTTTATGTTGTTGCTCTAGTCATAAAAATTATGTTCTCATTTTAATCAATATTAAAAATGATATTTGCAGTATGAAAATAAGAAAAATAGCTTTTTAAATATATTCTGAAATAATTTTATTAATTAAAGAGTGCAAAACACATTTCACAATAAAGTATCAAATAAAAAATAGTATAAATTTAGCTTAAAATCTTAAAAATTTAATAAAAATAAATTAAGTCAAAATTTAAAATTATTTTTGATTGAAACTTTTGTATTATTGATAAAATAGAAAAGAATAGGAAATCTTAAAATTTAAAATCTAAAAAAACAGAAATGATTTTAAGAGTATAAATAAAAACACATGTTATAACCCAAAAAATTTGCAAAGTATTCAGTGCTTTATTTCTATTATTGTGAATAGATTTACTAGCTGTTGTGTTTTAATTTTGTATTGATATTTTATTTTATAAAATTTCTTAAATTATTCTATTTATGCGAAGGAAATGCTTTGATGATTATAATTAGTGATTATTTACAGTGTTTATTATATTTCAATGTGCGATGAATCAGAAAATTTTCACCTTATTTGATTTTTAACATTAAGCATTTTCATGATTTTGATTATTTTTAATGTGAAGCAGCCTTGATTGTTCTGCTTTATGCTTTATCTCTTAGCACTAATAAATTATCGTCAAAACAAATATAAATAATAGAGTAAAAGTAAGAATAAAGGTTGAAATTACTTTATATTACAATTCAGCGAGAAAACCTCTCCTCTCCATTTTGATATATAAAAATGAAATTATTTACTGTTTTAATATAATAAACTACTTTAAATTAATTTCAAAAAAATTCGTATAAAATATTGTATTAAGATTAAATTGTTTTATATCTTCAAAGAGGGAAATAAATCAGATACCAATTTTTTAATTAATTTTGAAAGTTTAAATAAATACTAAAACAATGGTAAATTAATAATAATTAACACAAAAACTTGTCCCTTTATTTATTTGAATGATTAATATTAGTTATTAAATTTAAGATTAAATACTTTCTTTATATATGTAAATATTTATATATTCAATGTAAAATCCAAAAATTATCAATTAGACTTGTTGGAAATAACTAAATGCAGTGATTGATATACGCTTAAGATAATTTAATATATGGTGTATTAAAAATACGAGAGAATTATAAAGTGAATCATATTACTGGATTAGAAAGTTCTTAAAAAGTAAATTGAATAAATTCAAAATATTGTTACAGTTTATGCTCTATAGATTTAATGCTTTTAAAAAACCATAAATTCAAAGAAATGTTTGCAAAGTATAAATCAGCAATAATTATCATTTTGTAATATAAATTTTAAAAATTAATAATTTTATTATAATATATGAAAAAATCTTTTTCTTATTGATATTTATTTTAATTGGAAGCACTAATAAATATGAGATTATAAACAAAATAGTAAGATAAGGTGTATTGTTTCACTATGTTGTTCATATTGTTATTAAACATAAAAAAGTAATAAGCGAATTTTTTTATTTTATTTAACTATAATATCTGCTAAATTTCTTAAATAAATATTATGATCCATAATTTTATAAATTCTAAGAGATTTATAGAATAATTAATAGAAAATTATTCAAAAAATGAAAAAGTAAGGATAATTTCCAGCAATAGTATTATAAAATTATAAAAATATTTTAAATTTATGGAAATTTTTGAAAACACAAATCTCTTTATATTAATAATTAAATTCTTAGTAATTAATTCATATAAATCTATATATAGTAAATAACAAATATTTAATGTTTTAATGAGAATAATAAATCGTGTTTTGTCTCATTATATTTTAAATTGAATAAAATATATTTATAATTAATATAATAATAATTATTTATTATTATTAATAGTATCATTTGGAATTTGAAAACATACATAGTTAAAGGGCTATTGATCAACTAATTATCTAGTGAGTTATAATTCCAAACTACAGCATAGGGTCAATAAGGATAGATACAATATATTCTAATGCAAACAATATAATTAAACCGAAAGTTGATTATGATTTAAAAATAAATAGGGGGAAGTCAGTAATGCAATATTCAACAAATAAATAGATTATTATAATAAATTAAGGAAAAAGACCTGAAGCTTTATTGTCATATCTTAAAATTTTTTGAATAGATAACAGTAATTTGCTAATAGAGACCTCAAAGTAATTTAATGTTCGAAATCTCAGTAAAATAATTTTTTTAAATATCGAATGGCAAATGAAATTCATTAAAATTCAAAGAAGCAATGGTTCAGGAATATTAGTAATTTAATTATTTGGGGGGGAAAAGTTTCCTGCACCGGTTTATGATAAAAAAATAATTTTAGGGAAGTTTCCTGCACTTTTTTTAAGAATTTTTTTTATATAAATTAATCTTTATAATAACTATCAACCAACTTCCGACCTATTTTCTTGATATAATTATACTTTATATATTAATCAATTTGTCAATATATCTCTTCTGATTCCAACAACTCTGACATATTTCATCTGATATTTGTTGGTTTCTGTATTTTAACAATTATAATCTCCTCTCTGTACTCATAGTAATTCCAAGTATTGTAGCCAATTGTTACTGAAATTCTAATTCAATATATCTTATTCTTTCCATTCCTATATAATGTTAGACTTTATTTTCTTTAACTGCTTAAATGATGGATAAATATCCTCTTAATATTAATGAGTCATAAAATGAAAAATTTTATATTTTATGTAAAATTTATTAAATTTTACATAAATTAAAAAAAAGTGCAGGAAACTTCCTTGAGATCAGGAAACTTCCCCCCCCCCAATTATTTATAGAAAATAAGTTTGAATAAATTAAATTAAAAAAATCTTATATTCTCTTTTAACGAATGGTAATGACTTAATATTTTCATAATAAATGTATTAATAAATATTTATTAATTTTATTTCAATCAATGACTCAAATTTATTAGCTTAATAATTTAATAAAATGAAAATATATAAAATAACTAGATTAAATTTAATGACAAGTGAAAAAATAATTGCTAGGCAACAAAATTTTTTCGTATTTAAGTAAATTTTTCTAATTTTTATCGCATCTGCAAATAGTTTAAATTATAATATTTTTTTAATATAAATATAATCAATAACTAGAGAAATTATCATGCTAATATTGAAAATCAATATTAGTGATTAATTTTTTACTATAAGTATGGAATTGGCTTAAATTAGTATAAAAGAAACTTGAATTTTATAATAAATAAATTAAAAAATTAAAGTATTAAGAAAAGATAATAATGTCTTTTTAAATAGAAGGATTCTTTAAATTTGTGAAATTTGTAATAATAGACAATATCTCCAATAACTAATAATCAAAACCCTAAAACCCCTTAGTGAGGTTTATAAGTGCTTTGATTTGTAGGGTATAGTTGGGGTCTTATTGAGGTTAGTAGAGAAAAACAGGATTTATATGAATTTAATGTAAATTTAATGATTATTAGATGATTTAACTCAAACGAATTTAATTTGCTTGTCTTTGTTATATCTCTTGAATCTGGCTGTCTTTAGTGGTTCAAGCATGTCGTCTAATGATTATCTAGAATAGTGAGGTGCTCTTACTATTATCATCTCTACTAAATTTCAAATCTCTTCGATTACATCTTCCTACTTTATATGTTTTTTAAGCTTAACAGATTATTTTTCATGCTTTGTGCCAAAGTAAGACATACTTTCCATATCGCTCTCTAATATAATAGCAGCAACTGGCCATATATCCCATTATACTGAACCATTGGTCCACTTCTCTCTGATTGGAAAGTATCCAGGGGTTCCAAGAACCTTAGCTAAGGTTATATTTTCTTACCGTAATGCTCTATTGAAATCGATGACAACGACTTCTAAAGGGCATATTTTCAACATAACATTTTCAGGCTTCAAATCTCTATGAAAATATCCAAGTTCATGAAACTCTTTGACACCATTTATCATATCTGATAGAATATCATTCAAATCATTTGGGTATCTTTTTTTATATAAATAGTCTCTAAGAGTCATTTCAAATTTCTTTAATCTAAGTGCGATGAAACCAAATTCTAAAATA
>ARYC01012361.1:0-13001 GCA_000711775.1 Oxytricha trifallax | reverse complement strand
AAACCCCAAAACCCCATAGGTATAAATTGCATTTCTCTTGGTAATCATAATAATTATTAATATTTTATGCATTATTAAATCACAAAAATATATTCGTAAGTTTATTTTTGTTTTTATAATAATTAATTTTATTTGAATTTAAATGGAAAGTACAAATAATAAAGAGGTGAAAAATACCAAAGCTAGAGTTTTAAATAAGAATTTTAGTTTGAGTAGACTCACAAACACTCTTGATTAACCTCTGCTTCTATGGATTCTGAAAGAGAAGACAAGGAACTAATCATTTGGAGGAATATTTTAATCAGCGAGCTAAAGAGTATAAAATATGGGGAACTAAAGCAATAAAAATTAGGTTGAGGAAAATTCAACTCACAGAATAATAAATACCCGCACTCATGTTAAAAAGATTGATTCCATGCAACTCACACTCCCATTAAATGAGGTAAATTCTAAAAATGCTATATCTGTATTTCTCTAGGAACCTTACAAGAAATTTGTGCAATATGAAGAGCATTAGAGAAGAAAAAATTTAGAAGAATAGATATTATCAAAAGACAGTCAAAAGAAAAGAATTATAAAAGGTTAATCTCAAGAGAGATTTTCAACTGGATTTTAAACTGCTAGACTAGGCATGCAAAGTTCTGAATCATAGTCCACTCTCTTACCTCAACTTCATTAAACTATGGTAAAGTCAAAGATTTATTTTAATATGTTTTAGAGATAAAGCGTTATGAGTCCAGATAAATAAGATCCACTTTTAAGTGCAAGAGCAGAGAGAACAATTGAAACTCTTAAATCAGTTCGATCACTTTCGAAGTTAAACATAACATAAGCTCTTAACTATATTTTTTTAAGAATCTAGGAAGCCATACATATAGGGCTGCATCTCAGTAGAAGAACTTCGAGCTTAAGGTTTAGCATAATCACTAATAAATGCATAAAAAAGAGCAAGAACTAATTAATAACATTAAGTAAAGTACCATTAGTAAGAACTATGAAGAAACCAAAGACCAATTCTCTTATTAATAACTTGTTACAAGAAGCATTCCTAAGTTAATAAAGTGTGCTGATCGAGTTCTTAACAAGATTTATGAAGATAAAACTGAGTTGTTGGATTAATTTCTAAGAGATTAAATGAGGCAATAGACTGCCTTTAAAGCGGAGAGGTCAATTAAAAACACACCTTAATTACAAAATTACAAAACTGAATAAGCTGAGGATAGCAGTAGCTCTAAAATGTTTCAAACTCTTTAAAATTTTATGCCTTCAAAGAGCTAACTAAAGAACAAAATTGCTAAATAGGAAAAAATTGCGGGTGATGTGTTTCAATATACTTCGGTTGATATAGGGCAAAACCAAAATAAGCAAATAAAAATCATTGAAGTTCAAAATTTAGCTGAAGACGAATAGGGAAAAGTATAACTTGAAAAATCATAGTCTATGAAAATAAATAAGATAAATCTCAACTTAGATCTGAAAGACATCGCTGAGTAAAATGGAAATTATTTAGAAATCAAGCATTCACCCACTTCTCAATAAGATATTCTGAATGTATCTGCCAGGGGATAAGATCTTGGCAGAGAAGATCACTACTAACTGCCCAAGAATGCATACAAAGATATCAAATTTTACAGAAAAACTGCAAAGAATTATTTCTTTCCACTAGAAATCTTCGACGATGAGGCCAGAGATGATCCAGATCCTAACCAATTAATTCTAAGTTCTCATTAATTGTATGGTTACTCATTATATCACAGTAAAGAAAAGGAGGATAATTTTTTTATGACCGGTAAAACACCATTTGAGTCATAACTAAACACTCTTAACTGGGAGAAATGTTAAATATTGAGTTATGACGAAAATACTCGCCTTTTCGAAATTAAATTCTCAAAAACAGACAACGAGATCATCAAAATGGTTAAGAGATAAAACTTGGTCTATGAATTTGAAGATCTTAAAGCGTTTTAAAAGCGTATATAAAAAGCAAAAGAAAAATAGAAAGTTCATGAGTGCTTGGTAAGATATACGGGACACTTGCTTAAACAGAATTAAGATGTGAACTTTTCAAACTCAAAAAATAATCAGATACTCATTTAACCAGAAGTTATTGAAAGAATCATATATTTGACTAATGGCAAGGTTAATGAGAATATTGCTGTAAAGTTTGACATTAAAGAGCTTAAAACGAAATACTTTGATCCAAACTTCTTGAAAAAGTTAACTGAGGACTTTCTCAAATATTATAGATTCACAATTATAAAGCACTCTTTCGATTAAGAAAATATGAACATCTTAAAAGTAGATTATTTCATGTAAATGCAAGAAAAGGATACCTGGACTAAACTTAGATTTATCAAGAGTATTATACTAGGATCAAGAAGACTCTTTAAAGAGTAGATATAGCAGTCAGATTAGATTGATCACAGAGAAGTCATTCATGATCTTAAAAATGCAGAGATACAGGGTTCAAAGAGAAGAATCACTGACAGTATGTTAGATTTAATAAGCTTTTAATAAAGGAAAATGTAAACACTTAGAGAAGTTGAGTCATCTGATATAATATAAAAATTTTTTATTAATTTAATGGGTTATTTAACAAAATTATTTGTAGTATGTCTCATGTAAAAGAAGAGACAGGAAAAAGCGAGTAAGATGAATATTACGATGAGATTCATGCATCAAAGACTCGCAGACTTGAAAGATAGATGTCTGATCATTTAATTGATATTAAAAAGATGGTTTCTGAGTAACAAAGGTCCATGTCGGAATCTAGTGAAAATAGGGAGGATGACTCAAGTCTCAAAGATGAATTGGATGAGAATGAATATTCGGAATAATATGAGAATAAAGTTTAAGTTCCTGATTTTGAAGAAGATGAAGATGAGTAAATATTTACAATATACTTTCATAATAATTGATAAAAAATATTGATGAGCAAGAATTTAAGGACAAAATCTTATCAATATGCACTGACATAGAGTTTAAGAAATATTTAATAATATATAAAGTAGAGTTAAACAAAGCATATAGTTCTCATGATAAGCAGGAATAGCTACTCTCAAGAATAATATTGGTTTTTAAAGAAAAAAGGAATCAAAACTCTGTAAAATTAGAAAAACTTAAACCCAAAAACTTGGCATTAGTGCATGTAATATTCCCAAAGATCATCAGATACATCAAATCAATATCTGAGATCAACTTGTTTAAGGGCTTTCAAATAGTTCAAGATAACAAAGTACCATTAACTCTTAGAAAGTTTGAAGAGTCAATAATTGGAAAGTAGAATAGCTAAATTAATAAAGTAAAGAGTATCTGTTAAACAGCTGAGAACACTCTAAATATTAGGTAATGACTTAAGTTTTATTTAATATTAGTCTTATAACATGATGTATGATCTTGTCAATGGAACAAAAGGAGATGCTGTATAAAAACAAGAACTCTTCAATCGATTCAATAGACTGACAAGAATATGCAATATATTTTTAGAAAGTACTTTGAAAGTCTCTATTACTTAATCCTTTGAAGAAATCTACAAATTTATTAGATAGTTCTATGCTATTTTACCTCTATAAGGTTTGTATAACAGCCGAATACTCTCCTTATGTGAAGACTATATTTTACTTCAGCTGAGTGAACAGAGGAAATTATTGGAGCTTTCAGAGATTCCTGAACTTATTATGATCATTTTTTTAATTATTTTATTTACTTGAGGATAAAATCAAAGAGTTAGAGGCTAAGACAGATTCAATGAGTAGAAAAATCATCCAGAAAAAGCTGGAGAAAAAGAGAACTTTCAATACTATGTAAAGCTTGAGAAAATAGCAATCCATAGTGTCTTAAAAAACCTTAGGTAATAGTTCTATGCACAAAAAGACCATCACAAGTCCTGTGCATGGCGCGGTTGAATCTCTTGACAAAGAAGAAAATTAGTTTGACTCCGAAAACCTTGTAAAGGAAGTTATCATTTTTTACAATAAGCAGTATCATATGTCTGGATCTAATTATCAATTAAATTTTATAATACTCCATTTTTTCTAACACTTGGAATATTAACCAACATGAAAGGAATCCTTTCAAAGATATTCTCTCAAAGAAGTTTATGAACTTAATGTATAAGTTCCACATGCCTTACAGTAAGAGAAAAATAGCGCCACTTGTGCGATTAGAAATGATATCTAGGAAGCGGTTTACAATTCTTAAACGAACTTTAATGACTCCAAATATACTGAAAAGAAAAACTGAAGTTCACCAAAAGAAAGGAGAAGAAGCTGAGGATGAGGACGATAGAGAACTCAAGAAGGAACAAGAAAAGAAACTTCTAATCGATGCAATAATCAGCAACTCTCTCTTTGGCTAGAGAATTAAAGCAAGCCAAGCTTTTAACAAAGATCAGAAGATGTTTAAGATACCACATCTCAAGGGAGCTTTCACAATATCAGTGGGTGATTTATCTAAAAGCCCAATCGAGTCACTATAGCAACAGCCCATAAGAAATTAAACCTAGATTGAAAATGGGCAAGATGATATGTACTCAGCTAACAATGACATTATCGATGAGTCTTACAAAGAAGAGAGCAACCAAAGCTTCAATGAAAAAGAGGCGAAAACTACAATTGGTCACGAAAGTTAGAATTTTGTAAATGTGGTGGAGGACGATAACTACTTCCTTGTTAACAAGATTAAAAAGTTCACAATTCAGGATGTTTTCAATTTGATCAACAAAGATTTCCACAAAATGTAGTTAAAGGAGTAGCTAGTAAGCAGGTTAAACACTTAACTCTCTAATAATAAGCAGAATTATGATGGAATAGATAACTTCGAATTTCAAGGGGATACCAATAGTCCAAATAACAATAGAAATTAAACAAATACCTTTACTGATCAATGTTTATAATATAAAATAAAATTTGCTACTTCAAATATATATACAGATTACTAGGATGATAATGATTTTACTCCCTAGGATTTCTTATAGAAATATTTTCCATGGTTTTCAGAATCTGACTTCCAACATTAGGCAATATTTTTCAAGCCAACTTTCAAGACACTTGAAACTAAATTAAAATAATTGATTCTTGATCCTATTACCAAACTGCAAAGTATTTCAGTGATCAAGGCACCGGAGATTATTGATGATCCTTATAAGAAGCAAGAAGAGGATTTCATGTAGCATATTTCATTTGATCTTGAAAAAGTTAATCATGAAATGATATAAAAATTATTTTCAGCTTAATTTTATTCATAAATCTAGAAATTTGTAACATAAATTTAAATTAATATGAAATTGATACAGTTTTGTCTTATACTCTATTAGGCCCACTCTCTCTTCTAGCCTTACTAAGACAGTATGACTATTTGATTTTATTTTTTGAATTAATTATAAATAATTGAATTTAATTATTAAAAAAGAATATTTTTCTATTTTAATAATTTTAATTTTGTACACAGAGTTAGACTACTTGAAGAATGAAATGAATGTTGTGTTTCTAGCAAATACATAACTATTGTAAATTTAATTCCTTAATTATATGTGTATAATATAGAAATTAAGAAGAAATTCTTGATGATTTAAGAGACAGCTTGGAAGTAATTTGATGTGATTAAAACCAAGTTGCAGTAGTCGATTGATACCAAGGAAATCTTCATCGAAATCAAGAAATATATAATAATTTATGATTATTTAATTAGTTAGTATTAAAATTAATAATTACAATAAATATATCACCAATTCTAGTACAGCAACTTAATCTGAGCTTGAATTAGACATTGACAGTTTGAGATAGATGCTTAAGAAGTGCAAAAAATTGGAGAACTTATTCCAGAAATTCATGACTTATATAGATGAAAAAGATGTAAGTTCATAAATACTATATGAAGTTAAAATGTTTATTAATATTGTTTTAGTATGATAGATATTGGATGAGTTACCAATGGGAATGGAGAATCAAGCAATTCAAAAATGACACCATAATCAGAATGAACAGGTGTATTGAGAAATTTAAGCAGGAAGTCATTTAAGAAGCAGACATAGTTAAAAGTCAGATTGGTGTAATCGGTAGATAGATAAATGAAGTGTATAAGAAGCATTTCGACATGGAAAATGCAGAGGACTATGCCAGAAAAATTTCAGATGCAGTGGATAAGTTGAAGTCATTTAGGGACAAATCTATTAAGATTAATGATTAAGAGATTATTCTAGGACTTCCACCTACGAATTACAGTGAAATTGATGATTTCCTCAGTGTTGGTGAACCTTTAAAAGCCTTGTGGCAGACAGTGAAGAACTGGCATATTGAAAACGATAAATACCTTAACCTCTACTTCATAGATTTAAACAAAGACGAAATAGAGCAAAACGTTAAGAAATTCTATGAGACTATAGATGACCTAGATGATAAACTAAATTTCCAGGATACTAACAGTCCTAAAATTGTATTAGAAAAAATTAATAAAGAATCGATGAGTTCTGTGAGAGTGCATGCCTGTAATATTTGGGGTTGATTTCAGAGAAAATTAGGCAGAGACATTGGAATGAGTTACGTGATCATTTATATGCTCCATAAATAAACTAAAACATTAATACTGGGTTAGAAGGTGATTTAAATTCTGTACCCTAACTTAAAGCCAATGAAATTACCTTAAAATATCTGCTTGAGGAAAACATCACCACTCTAATACCGATAATCCAGCAAATTAGAGAGAAAGCTGAGAAAGAATTTGAAATGAGATTATATCGAACTCTAACTCAAGAGTTAAAAGTTTATGAAGTTAATTTTGTAACACTAAAGAAGGGAACATTCTGATAAAGGACGCAAGAGACCATGCAAACATGCTATAAGACTACAATTTCAATTCAAAGATTAAGTTGAAAAATGACATATACATATTGCCTTTCGAAGACCATCTCAAGGAATTACAATTTAAACTTAAAACCATGAAACATTACATGGAGTTAATTTCCTATTTTATATTTTAAGAATTTAAAGTAAATAGACAGACTGCAGAAAAATTTCTTAATTCTCAGTGAAGCATTCAGGTTAGATGAGATTCAGAAAGCACTCAAAAATGAATATGAGGAGTTTGAGGAAATAGACAAGGAATTCTATGAGAAAATGAAGGTAAACTCTAAGGTACAGAACTTTCTACAAAATGTTACTGAAGACGAATATTTTGTGTTATTTATGTAGTTTTATTCAATTTTGATGATGAATATTTGAGATTGAGGCAATTCAATGAGAAACTGAGAACAATCAGGCTAAACTTTAAGAAATATTTTTCAGATAGAAGAGAGAGATTTCCTAGGTTTTTCTTTCTCAGTGATTAATAATTGATGAATCTGACCTGCTCATAGAATAACCCCAAATAGATGAATATTTATCTAAGATATTGTTTCAAGGGAGTTAAAGAACTGGTATTAGATTTATAAATAGGATTTTATTTTTTAATAAATAATTTAAATTAAATGGAATATTAAAATGATATTAGATTAGAACTAAGAACAAATAATAGGATGTATAGGTGTTAAAAATGAGATCATCACTTTATAGTATTCCATATTCATTATATGAAGATAATAAAAAATTTGTATACTTTCCTAGATCCCATCGAAATTAAAGCAGCTCCACTATTGATAACACCCTAATCAAATAAGTACAAACAAGAGAAAGGTCACTCAGATGATGAGAATGATTCTCTTTTCCACCAAAACACTTAAGAAAAGGTGAATGTGGAAATTTGTTCGTGGATGCAAGATTTGGAACATTAGATCAAATGGACAATGAAAAATGTAATAAGGAGGTGTATAATCGAAAGAGATGACCACCACATTGAAGAATTTACATAATACTTATTAATATTCTGCTATACAATTATTGTTATAATTAAAAGAATGGTTCTATAACTAGTCATTTAACGAGCAAACTTACTTGGTTGTAGAGTCCATTAAATTCAACTACGATGTGACTCAAGTATTCAATAAAGATGGTTTAAGTGGGCTAAAGTAATACCTTACTAAGATTAAAACATACGCAAAGACTATCATTAATTTCATTCATTTTGATGATGTTTGGACTCAGGATAAGGAGAATAACGTTTAAGCTCCTCGAAGTATAATTATAAACAAATAAGTTGGGTATTTTTAATTATTGAGATATAATATTTTAACACAAATAGCCCATTACAGATAAAACTACAACCCACAATTATAGCAGGTGGTTACTAGTAAAAGCAGAGTTTATAAGAATTATCACTAACTAAATAATAATTTTCTGAAAATAACATATCTTAAAGAGCTTCCACTATTAAGCCAATGGATAATTATTAATTAAATGAATTTAATTATAATAGATAATTAGATATTGTAAAATTCAGCAAAACATGCACAAGAAGGTAATATAACTATTGAAAAGTAGACTTCAGAAGAGAAAGATTCACTCAAAACTTAATAATTCAAATAAAATAAATATATGATTATATAAATTCATTGTAAGATACTTTAATTTTAAAATATGAAACTTCCTCTTAAAAGAACACCTAAGTGTAAAAGCAGTAATTAAAGAAAGAAAGGTAAGAAGATAAATTTAGGTCTTCTCGTAGATTAGTATTCGAGAGTCTCTATCTTTAAAAACTCCAATAAATCGAACTATTAGAGCTGCTCATCATGAACAACACAAGTGACTTGGCAACATTCGACTGGCTTTCTTAACTGAAATTCTCACTTGAAATTGAACAACATAGACTAGATGAAAAACAGATGTAACTCGACACTTAATTGCAAAATCTCAAAAAATAATAAACTTTCTTGGAGCAGCTCACTTTAAAAACTGCTAAAGATCAGAGATTCAATGAAGCTAGCAAGAGAGAGAAAGTATTGCAATAATAACAATAGCAGACAAATAGCATACAGGATGAAATCAATAATTTGGTTCCTGTTCTTGAAGAGGAAAAAAGTTCAATGAGTCTAGGAATGGCACTGAGAAGGAGATTAAGAATGGAAGTGGAGGCTTAAGCATTAAAAGCTGAATAGGAAAAGTTAAATGTTGAGAGGGTCCTTAGATTACAAAAACTATACGCTAATATTCTAAGAGATTTGGATTAGAATAATAACAATTAACAAATGTACTTCGAGTATACTCTTCAGACTATAATTAACTTAAGAAAGACAAGAAAGATTATACTATTTATGCCTATCTCTTGTCGCTTCACTCAATTAATATGGTTTGAATTTAACCCCACTGAAGGCTAAATGCTTGTCAACACACCCTTAACCATAGAAAACTCTCTATAGTTTGTTTTAGTGTGTGAGTTCGTAGATTAGGTGGGTTAATTTTATGCCCCATAAGGTGTTGGTAAAACTTGAAACTATTCAAAGTCTCGCAAGAACTTTAGCTAAGCCATTTCTGCTTTGGTCATGTAGAGGAGGATGCTCTTATAATGGCTTAAGCAGAATATTCGCAGGAATGGCGATCGGTGGATAGTGGTTGTGCATGGATGAAATCAATCATCTTGAAATATAAATTCTGTCAACACTCATCTAGTAAGTGTTAAACATAAAACATGCCGTTCTTTTGCATAAAAATAGAATAGAAGTCAATTTGAGTGGTGGGAATATTGAGGTCCCTTTCAATAGAAACTTTGGACTCTTTGCAACTTTCACTTTTAACTAGGCAGTCTCAAATATAATAAAGTTAGTATAAATGTGTTTTATTAAATTAAGTATAATGACTTGATTTTCAGAGAATCTAAAAGAATGTTTGGAATTAAGCTTAAGAACTTCCCTCACATAATATTTGAGAATTTTAGAACAGTAAATATGCTGATCCCAGATATAAAAGTAATAATTAATGCTAAACTAATGATGCTTGGATTTTCAAATAGTTTCATGCTAAGTACCAAAATCTACTCTACTTTATAGCTGTTAAGCGAAAACATTCAACCAACTCACCCTAAAGACCAGAGTTCCTATGACAATATTTTGAAGTACACTCTAAGCTTAAGATCAATAGATTTGATCATTAATAAGCTCAAATATTTATTAAGAACTTTCACTTTTAGAGAGGATGTCACTGAAGACTATATAGTCGCTAATAGTATTAGGGGAGCTTTCTTCTACTAAATGAATCCAAATTAAGTGGAGATTTTAGATTCAATTGTTTCCAACATTTTCAAAACACCATTTAATGATATAGTAGCATTTAGCATTCCACTTGAATAGAAAATGAACGATGCTATTACTTAAGTTATCATATAAGGTTAATATGCAAGCTCAGACTAAATTTTGGTCAAATCTAAACAATTCTTGAATTGCTTGGGAGCAGCTGTTAAAACTTAACAAATTAGGCAGAAGCAGCATTTCAATACAATAATGATTGTAGGCAGGACTATGTCTGGTAAGAGTGAATTGATAAAAATAGTCGCAAAAGCTTATTAGAAGTTGAGAGAAACAAACTTTTTAATAGTTATATTTTTACATATTTATATTTTTCAAAAAAACTTTAGCATTCACACCTTCAATACAAATTCATAAAATTAAGACTAATTCTATGGGTACTTTGACACTAAAGGTTAATTATATTTATTTTATTTAATTAATGGCAAGAAGGACTGCTTCCCTCACTTCTCATTAAATGCTTGACAAAACTATCAGAAGACTAAAAACAATTTCTAAGAGAAGATTCATTCAAATCAATTTACATTTCAGACAAAAATAATGAAAATATATAGGCTAGTACAAATGTGAACGAAGTAAAAAGTAACTCAGGATTTGATTAAGGAATAAACAAGGGACATATGAAGAATAGGTATTTTTTTTTTATAGATTTTTATTTTAATTTTGATAAGTCTCAGCAGCATAAAAGGCAATAGTCTACTTAAAGAGGTAAAAAGACAGATTCAAGTAACTCCGAAGTTTTAAAGGATCACACTGTAAACTTTGCTACAAAAAGAGACTGGATACTTCTAGATGGCTCTGTGAAAGAAAACTTTTATAATTCTATACACGCAAGTTGGTTTGAAAGACTCCTAACTTTGACCGAGAATGAATCAGAATTTATTTGTCTTTCAAATGGAGACAGTGTTCACACAGTCAATTCAGAGTTAAAATATATAATAGAAACAACTTCAATCAACCACATTAAATTTGTATTTCGCTAATTTAAAAAGACTTATCTCATTATACTTTAATAACATTTCACCAGCATTACTAAATAGGACTCAAATTATATCAATAGACTAAGATTTAATTGAGGATTCTATGCTATTCACTAGATATCTAGTCTCAAAGCAGTTCCCTAAATATTTCAATACTCACCAGTCGATGTTAACACGACTTATAAATAGAATTATGTTGCCTCTTCTAGATTAAATAAATGAACATAATTATCATTGCAATATTATCATTAAGCAGAGAAAACTAATAATTACAGATTTCATTGCAATATTCTAAGTCCTAATTGATGAGTTTTTCAAGTCATTAATATGCTCTAAGAAAATTGATTTGTAAGATTAAGAAAGCAATTAAGGACAAAGTGATTCTAAGAATCACAAATAAAAAGATTCAAGCATTTCAAATTTGAATTTGTTTGACAAATTCTAAATTAAGTACTCTATGAGAGCGAGGAAATAACTTGAACTTGAGAAAGAAAAGATATATTATGAGCAGGAAATAAGTTGTCTGCAAAGTATATTTATGGAAAGCTTAAAATTTACCATAAGCAATTTAGTTTCTTAGAATTATCACCAATAGACTAAACCTTAAAAATTTTTAATTAATTGTTTGATTAATATTATATGAATTTTACTGGACAATTGAAGCAGATACTCCAAAATCTATTGAAAGAGTTAAAAATAGATGATAATTTTGCCAATAATTTCTTAGAGTATCTATAATAACTATAACTTGATAGCTCAATTCATTCTTTCTTCTTAGATCATTACTACGACTACTCTTCATAAAAATGGAACTCATTTTAATCAATAAACCCTAACTTTAAGTATTGCACTCACTCTGGACCTTATAAACTTGGGAAGAGGAGATAATTTTAAATAATTTTAATAAGTTATAATAATAATATTACAATTAATTTCATTTAATTTAAGTAATTAGATTTTCTATTTCAGAAGAATTCAGATTAAATTCAAGGCACAGAGAATCAAAGAGCAATTAACTTTCACAAAATGAAATAGACAGAAAAGTAAATTTGAAGTTTGATACATCTGAGGAACTTGATTTCATGTACTACGATAAAGGTGTGGCTGTAAGAAGGAACAATTACTACTTTAGACTGTTATAGTCATATTTATCTAAATAATAAATCAATATCATATATTATCATATGGAAAGAACATAATGGTATTTGGTCCAATCTAAAGTGGAAAAACTGTACTTAATATTTTATAAGTACTAAGAGGGAATTAATTTCATAAATATTTATGTATTTGCACTTGTTAGAAACAAAATAGCGTTAGACATGAAATTCAAAGATTTGAGATAATCAAATATCAACCGATACATTCCTTATTTAATGAATCCTTTGACCAAGGTATCAGATTTAAAGAGGATCGTAGAATCTAACATGGAGATGCAAATAATTTTAGTACAATAATATTTCTTTAATTTTGAAGCAAAGAATAGGTGTATACGTTCCTCCATCAAAATAGAGCACATATTTATTCATAGATGATGTGAACATGGCAAACCCCAATTTAGAAAAAGATTCTGCCAAGCCCTTAGAGTTGTTAAGAGAATACTTTGAATTAGGAGGTTGGTACTCAAGGACTCAGCCTAGATTCAATTACATATAGTAGCTCTCAGTTATCATCAGTTATACATTTTATAAATATAAGCATTAATACCTTTTATTAAATTAAATACAACAAGTAACAAGCACGGCGATAGTTATGATACTAATGGAAAATAATTAAATGATAGAATTATGAGACATTTTAGTAGGCTTTACATACCAAGCATAAGCAGAAATGATATCAAAGCTATTTTCTCATAG
>ARYC01012360.1:0-14817 GCA_000711775.1 Oxytricha trifallax | reverse complement strand
TCACTCATTTTATGTGTATCTATGCTTATATAAAATATTCTTAATTTTTGAATAATTAACTATGAATCAGGAGCTTATGGAGAATAGAAGTGTTGATATGGAATTCGAAAAGAAGTTAAATCAAGGGTTTGGGTGCCACCTCTTGAGGCAAGGTCACATCAAATTTTTGGAATATTTTTTATGTAAATTTTTGCAATTTATTGACTGCCAATTTTACATCATTTCTTTACTGCCTGAAGCCCTTCCTCTGAGAGATAAAAATCACAAGATACCTAAAAATAATAAAGAGATTTCGAGGTCTATCCAGGTTACATTTGTTTTCATAAGAAAAGCACTATGAATGAAGAATAGATCTATCGAAGAAGACTTCAAGAATTATTATGAAATTATTGCATAAAAATATTTTATTTTATGTGCTTTTTTGGTATGAAAGCCTCTAAAGATGTTGTCGTTCGATGCTCTGAGTCGTGGAACCATATTTAAACGTGTTAATTATGGCTTAAGAGCGAAAACCTTTGAAAACCTCGCCACTATACACTCTAGATCAATGGGAATGAGCAGAAGTACTTTTTTCAATTAGGGTTTTTTTATCATATTCTCAACAATCAGATAAACACAGTCTCATTCAATGGATATCTAGTTATATACTATATGCAATGTGCACATGATATTGAGTCAAGTTGACCTGGGCAAACTTTTGATTTCTGACAATAGTAAATACTTTTCATGAATTAAAAATGTTTCCTTGCTGAGATCTCGTCTTATTAAGTTTCTTAATGAGGAAAATATGACACTTTTTGGGAATTTCATACCACTCATTTTATGCGTATCTATGCTCATATAAAATATTCTTGGTTTTTGAATTTATAGCTAAGAATCAGGAGCTTATGGAAAATAGGATTGTTGATATGGAATTTGAAAAGAAGTTAAATACAGGGTTTGGGGACCACCTCTTGAGGCAAGGTCACATCAAATTTTTGGAATATAAATTTTATATAAATTTTTGCAATTATTTGACTGCCATTTTTTCATCATTTCTTTACTGCCTGAAGGCCTTCCTCTGAGAGATAAAAATCACAAGATACCTAAAAATAATGAAAAGATTCCAAGGTCTATCCAAGTAACATTTGTTTTCATAAGAAAAGCACATTTGAATGAAGAATAGATCTATCGAAGAAGACTTCAAGAATTATTATGAAATTATTGCATAAAAATATTTTATTTTATGTGCTTTTTGGTATGAAAGCCTCTAAAGATGTTGTCGTTCGATGCTCTGAGTCGTGGAACCATATTTAAACGTGTTAATTATGGCTTAAGAGCGAAAACCTTTGAAAACCTCGCCACTATACACTCTAGATCAATGGGAATGAGCAGAAGTACTTTTCTCAATAAGGGTTTTTTTATCATAATTTTCACAATCACATAAACACAGTCTCATTCAATGGATATCTAGTATTATACTATATGAAATGTGCACTTGATATTGAGTCAAGTTGACCTGGGCAAACTTTTGATTTCTGACAATAGTAAATACTTTTTATGAATTAAAAATGTTTCCTTCCTGAGATCTCGTCTTATTAAGTTTCTTAATGAGGAAAATATGACATTTTTGGGGAATTTCATATCACTCATTTTATGTGTATCTATGCTTATATAAAATATTCTTGATTTTAAAAAAATTAACTATGAATCAGGAGCTTATGGAAAATAGATGTGTTGATATGGAATTTGAAAAGAAGTAAATCAAGGGTTTGGGGGACAACTCTAGAGGCAAGGTCACATCAAATTTTTGGGATATAAATTTTATATAAATTTTTGCAATTATTTGACTGCCATTTTTTCATCATTTCTTTACTGCCTGAAGGCCTTCCTCTGAGAGATAAAAATCACAAGATACCTAAAAATAATGAAAAGATTCCAAGGTCTATCCAAGTAACATTTGTTTTCATAAGAAAAGCACATTTGAATGAAGAATAGATCTATCGAAGAAGACTTCAAGAATTATTATGAAATTATTGCATAAAAATATTTTATTTTATGTGCTTTTTGGTATGAAAGCCTCTAAAGATGTTGTCGTTCGATGCTCTGAGTCGTGGAACCATATTTAAACGTGTTAATTATGGCTTAAGAGCGAAAACCTTTGAAAACCTCGCCACTATACACTCTAGATCAATGGGAATGAGCAGAAGCACTTTTCTCAATAAGGGTTTTTTTATCATAATTTTCACAATCACATAAACACAGTCTCATTCAATGGATATCTAGTATTATACTATATGAAATGTGCACTTGATATTGAGTCAAGTTGACCTGGGCAAACTTTTGATTTCTGACAATAGTAAATACTTTTTATGAATTAAAAATGTTTCCTTCCTGAGATCTCGTCTTATTAAGTTTCTTAATGAGGAAAATATGACATTTTTGGGGAATTTCATATCACTCATTTTATGTGTATCTATGCTTATATAAAATATTCTTGATTTTTGAATAATTTGCTATGAATCAGGAGCTTTTGGATGATAGGAGTGTTGATATGGAATTTGAAAAGAAGTTAAATCAAGGGTTTGGGGGACAACTCTAGAGGCAAGGTCACATCAAATTTTTGGGATATAAATTTTATATAAATTTTTGCAATTATTTGACTGCCATTTTTTCATCATTTCTTTACTGCCTGAAGGCCTTCCTCTGAGAGATAAAAATCACAAGATACCTAAAAATAATGAAAAGATTCCAAGGTCTATCCAAGTAACATTTGTTTTCATAAGAAAAGCACATTTGAATGAAGAATAGATCTATCGAAGAAGACTTCAAGAATTATTATGAAATTATTGCATAAAAATATTTTATTTTATGTGCTTTTTTGTATGAAAGCCTCTAAAGATGTTGTCGTTCGATGCTCTGGGTCGTGGAACCATATTTAAGCGTGTTAATTAAGGCTTAAGAGCGAAAACCTTTGAAAACCTCGCGACTATACTCTCAAGATCAATGAGCAGAAGCACTTTTCTCAATAAGGGTTTTTTTATCATAATTTTCACAATCACATAAACACAGTCTCATTCAATGGATATCTAGTATTATACTATATGAAATGTGCACATGATATTGAGTCAAGTTGACCTGGGCAAACTTTTGATTTCTGACAATAGTAAATACTTTTCATGAATTAAAAATGTTTCCTTGCTGAGATCTCGTCTTATTAAGTTTCTTAATGAGGAAAATATGACACTTTTTGGGAATTTCATACCACTCATTTTATGCGTATCTATGCTCATATAAAATATTCTTGGTTTTTGAATTTATAGCTAAGAATCAGGAGCTTATGGAAAATAGGATTGTTGATATGGAATTTGAAAAGAAGTTAAATACAGGGTTTGGGGACCACCTCTTGAGGCAAGGTCACATCAAATTTTTGGATATAAATTTTATATAAATTTTTGCAATTATTGACTGCCAATTTTACATCATTTCTTTACTGCCTGAAGCCCTTCCTCTGAGAGATAAAAATCACAAGATACCTAAAAATAATAAAGAGATTTCGAGGTCTATCCAGGTTACATTTGTTTTCATAAGAAAAGCACTATGAATGAAGAATAGATCTATCGAAGAAGACTTCAAGAATTATTATGAAATTATTGCATAAAAATATTTTATTTTATGTGCTTTTTGGTATGAAAGCCTCTAAAGATGTTGTCGTTCGATGCTCTGAGTCGTGGAACCATATTTAAACGTGTTAATTATGGCTTAAGAGCGAAAACCTTTGAAAACCTCGCCACTATACATTCTAGATCAATGGGAATGAGCAGAAGCACTTTTTTCAATTAGGGTTTTTTTATCATATTTTCAACAATCACATAAACACAGACTCATTCAATGGATATCTAGTTATATACTATATGCAATGTGCACATGATATTGAGTCAAGTTGACCTGGGCAAACTTTTGATTTCTGACAATAGTAAATACTTTTCATGAATTAACAATGTTTCCTTGCTGAGTTCTCGTCTTATTTAGTTTCTTAATGATGAAAATATGACACTTTTTGGGAATTTCATATCACTAATTTTATGTGTATCTATGCTTATATAAAATATTCTTGATTTTCGAATAATTAACTATGAAGCAGGAGCTTTTGGAGGATAGGAGTGTTGATATGGAATTTGAAAAGATGTTAAATCAAGGGTTTGGGGGCCACCTCTTGAGGCAAGGTCACATCAAATTTTAGGAATATAAATTTTATTTAAATTTTTGCAATTATTTGACTGCCATTTTTACATCATTTCCTTACAGTTTAAAGGCCTTACTCTGAGAGATAAAAATCATAAGATATCTAAAAATAATAAAGAGATTTCGAGGTCTATCCAGGTTACATTTGTTTTCATAAGAAAAGCACTATGAATGAAGAATAGATCTATCGAAGAAGACTTCAAGAATTATTATGAAATTATTGCATAAAAATATTTTATTTTATGTGCTTTTTGGTATGAAAGCCTCTAAAGATGTTGTCGTTCGATGCTATTGGTCGTGGAACCATATTTAAACGTGTTAATTAGGGCTTAAGAGCAAAAACCTTTGAAAACCTCGCCACTATACATTCTAGATCAATGGGAATGAGTAGAAGCACTTTTCTCAATAAGGGTTTTTTTATCATAATTTTCACAATCACATAAACACAGTCTCATTCAATGGATATCTAGTATTATACTATATGAAATGTGCACTTGATATTGAGTCAAGTTGACCTGGGCAAACTTTTGATTTCTGACAATAGTAAATACTTTTTATGAATTAAAAATGTTTCCTTCCTGAGATCTCGTCTTATTAAGTTTCTTAATGAGGAAAATATGACATTTTTGGGGAATTTCATATCACTCATTTTATGTGTATCTATGCTTATATAAAATATTCTTGATTTTTGAATAATTTGCTATGAATCAGGAGCTTTTGGATGATAGGAGTGTTGATATGGAATTTGAAAAGAAGTTAAATACAGGGTTTGGGGGCCACCTCTTGAGGCAAGGTCACATCAATTTTTTGGAATATAAATTTTATATAAAATTTTGCAATTATTTGACTGCCAATTTTACATCATTTCTTTACTGCCTGAAGCCCTTCCTCTGAGAGATAAAAATCACAAGATACCTAAAAATAATAAAGAGATTTCGAGGTCTATCCAGGTTACATTTGTTTTCATAAGAAAAGCACTATGAATGAAGAATAGATCTATCGAAGAAGACTTCAAGAATTATTATGAAATTATTGCATAAAAATATTTTATTTTATTGTGCTTTTTGGTATGAAAGCCTCTAAAGATGTTGTCGTTCGATGCTATTGGTCGTGGAACCATATTTAAACGTGTTAATTAGGGCTTAAGAGCAAAAACCTTTGAAAACCTCGCCACTATACATTCTAGATCAATGGGAATGAGTAGAAGCACTTTTCTCAATAAGGGTTTTTTTATCATAATTTTCACAATCACATAAACACAGTCTCATTCAATGGATATCTAGTATTATACTATATGAAATGTGCACTTGATATTGAGTCAAGTTGACCTGGGCAAACTTTTGATTTCTGACAATAGTAAATACTTTTTATGAATTAAAAATGTTTCCTTCCTGAGATCTCGTCTTATTAAGTTTCTTAATGAGGAAAATATGACATTTTTTGGGAATTTCATATCACTCATTTTATTTGTATCTATGCTTATATAAAATATTCTTGATTTTTGAATAATTTGCTATGAATCAGGAGCTTTTGGATGATAGGAGTGTTGATATGGAATTTGAAAAGAAGTTAAATCCAGGGTTTGGGGGCCACCTCTTGAGGCAAGGTCACATCAATTTTTTGGAATATAAATTTTATATAAATTTTTGCAATTATTTGACTGCCATTTTTACATCATTTCTTTACTGTTTGAAGGCCTTCCTCTGAGAGATAAAAATCACAAGATACCTAAAAATAATAAAGAGATTTCGAGGTCTATCCAGGTTACATTTGTTTTCATAAGAAAAGCACTATGAATGAAGAATAGATCTATCGAAGAAGACTTCAAGAATTATTATGAAATTATTGCATAAAAATATTTTATTTTATGTGCTTTTGGTATGAAAGCCTCTAAAGATGTTGTCGTTCGATGCTCTTGGTCGTGGAACCATATTTAAACGTGTTAATTATGGCTTAAGAGCGAAAACCTTTGAAAACCTCGCCATTATACATTCTAGATCAATGGGAATGAGCAGAAGCACTTTTTTCAATTAATGTTTTTTTATCATATTTTAAACAATCACATAAACACAGTCTCATTTAATGGATATCTAGTTATATACTATATGCAATGTGCACATGATATTGAGTCAAGTTGACCTGGGCAAACTTTTGATTTCTGACAATAGTAAATACTTTTCATGAATTAAAAATGTTTCCTTGCTGAGTTCTCGTCTTATTGAGTTTCTTAATGAGGAAAATATGACATTTTTTGGGAATTTCATATCACTCATTTTATGTGTATCTATGCTTATATAAAATATTCTTGGTTTTTGAATTTTTTGCTATGAATCAGGAGCTTTTGGATGATAGGATTGTTGATATGGAATTTGAAAAGAAGTTAAATACAGGGTTTGGGGGCCACCTCTTGAGGCAAGGTCACATCAATTTTTGGAATATAAATTTTATATAAAATTTTGCAATTATTTGACTGCCAATTTTACATCATTTCTTTACTGCCTGAAGCCCTTCCTCTGAGAGATAAAAATCACAAGATACCTAAAAATAATAAAGAGATTTCGAGGTCTATCCAGGTTACATTTGTTTTCATAAGAAAAGCACTATGAATGAAGAATAGATCTATCGAAGAAGACTTCAAGAATTATTATGAAATTATTGCATAAAAATATTTTATTTTATGTGCTTTTTGGTATGAAAGCCTCTAAAGATGTTGTCGTTCGATGCTCTTGGTCGTGGAACCATATTTAAACGTGTTAATTATGGCTTAAGAGCGAAAACCTTTGAAAACCTCGCCACTATACATTCTAGATCAATGGGAATGAGTAGAAGTACTTTTTTCAATTAGTGTTTTTTTATCATATTTTCAACAATCAGATAAACACAGTCTCATTCAATGGATATCTAGTTATATACTATATGCAATGTGCACATGATATTGAGTCAAGTTGACCTGGGCAAACTTTTGATTTCTGACAATAGTAAATACTTTTCATGAATTAACAATGTTTCCTTGCTGAGTTCTCGTCTTATTTAGTTTCTTAATGATGAAAATATGACACTTTTTGGGAATTTCATATCACTAATTTTATGTGTATCTATGCTTATATAAAATATTCTTGATTTTCGAATAATTAACTATGAAGCAGGAGCTTTTGGAGGATAGGAGTGTTGATATGGAATTTGAAAAGATGTTAAATCAAGGGTTTGGGGGCCACCTCTTGAGGCAAGGTCACATCAAATTTTAGGAATATAAATTTTATTTAAATTTTTGCAATTATTTGACTGCCATTTTTACATCATTTCCTTACAGTTTAAAGGCCTTACTCTGAGAGATAAAAGTCATAAGATATCTAAAAATAATGAAGAGATTCCGAGGTCTATCATAGTAACATTTGTTTTCATAAGAAAAACACATTTGAATAAGGAATAGATCTATTGAAGAAGGCTTCAAGGATTATTATGATTTTATTGCATAAAAATATTTTATTTTATGTGCTTTTTTGAATGAAAGCCTCTAAAGATGTTGTCGTTCGATGCTATTGGTCGTGGAACCATATTTAAACGTGTTAATTAGGGCTTAAGAGCAAAAACCTTTGAAAACCTCGCCACTATACATTCTAGATCAATGGGAATGAGCAGAAGCACTTTTCTCAATTAGTGTTTTTTTATCATATTTTCAACAATCAGATAAACACAGTCTAATTCAATGGATATCGAGTATTATTCTATATGCAATGTGCACATGATATTGAGTCAAGTTGACCTCGGTAAACTTTTGATTTCTGACAATAGTAAATACTTTTCAAGAATTAAAAATGATTCCTTGCTGAGTTCTTGTCTTATTAAGTTTCTTAATGAGGAAAGTATGACACTTTTTGGGAATTTCAAATCACTCATTTTATGTGTATCTATGCTTATACTAAATATTCTTGATTTTTGAATAATTTACTATGAATCAAGAGCTTATGGAGGATAGGTGTGTTGATATGGATTTTGAAAAGAAGTTAAATCAAGTGTTAGGGGGCCACCTCTTGAGGCAAGGTCACATCAAATTTTTGGAATATAAATTTTATATAAAATTTTGCAATTAATTGACAGGCATTTTTTCATCATTTCTTTACTGCCTGAAGGCCTTCCTCTGAGAGATAAAAATCACAAGATACCTAAAAATAATGAAAAGATTCCAAGGTCTATCCAAGTAACATTTGTTTTCATAAGAAAAGCACATTTGAATGAAGAATAGATCTATCGAAGAAGACTTCAAGAATTATTATGAAATTATTGCATAAAAATATTTTATTTTATGTGCTTTTTGGTATGAAAGCCTCTACAGATGTTGTCGTTCGATGCTATAGGTTGCGGAACCATATTTAAACGTGTTAATTAAGGCTTAAGAGCGAAAACCTTTGAAAACCTCGCCACTATACACTCTTAGATCAATGGGAATGAGCAGAAGCACTTTTCTCAATTAGTGTTTTTTTATCATATTTTCAACAATCAGATAAACACAGTCTAATTCAATGGATATCGAGTATTATTCTATATGCAATGTGCACATGATATTGAGTCAAGTTGACCTCGGTAAACTTTTGATTTCTGACAATAGTAAATACTTTTCAAGAATTAAAAATGATTCCTTGCTGAGTTCTTGTCTTATTAAGTTTCTTAATGAGGAAAGTATGACACTTTTTGGGAATTTCAAATCACTCATTTTATGTGTATCTATGCTTATACTAAATATTCTTGATTTTTGAATAATTTACTATGAATCAAGAGCTTATGGAGGATAGGTGTGTTGATATGGATTTTGAAAAGAAGTTAAATCAAGTGTTAGGGGGCCACCTCTTGAGGCAAGGTCACATCAAATTTTTGGAATATAAATTTTATATAAAATTTTGCAATTAATTGACAGGCATTACATCATTTCTTTACTGCCTGAAGGCCTTCCTCTGAGAGATAAAAATCACAAGATGGCTAAAAATAATGAAGAGATTCCGAGGTCTATGCAGGTAACATTTGTTTTCATAAGAAAAACAAATTTGAATGAAGAATAGATCTATTGAAGAAGACTTCAAGAATTATTATGATATTTTTGCATAAAAATATTTTATTTTATGTGCTTTTTGGTATGAAAGCCTCTAAAGATGTTGTCGTTCGATGCTCTAGGTCGTGGAACCATATTTAAACGTGTTAATTAAGGCTTAAGAGCGAAAACCTTTGAAAACCTCGCCACTATACACTCAAGATCAATGGGAATGAGCAGAAGCACTTTTTTCAATTAGGGTTTTTTTATCATATTTTCAACAATCACATAAACACAGACTCATTCAATGGATATCTAGTTATATACTAAATGCAATGTGCACATGATATTGAGTCAAGTTGACCTGGGCAAACTTGATTTCTGACAATAGTAAATACTTTTCATGAGTTAAAAATGATTCCTTGCTGAGATCTCGTCTTATTAAGTCTCTTAATAAGGAAAATATGACACTTTTTGGGGATTTCATATCACTCATTTTATGTGTATCTATACTTATATAAAATATTCTTGATTTTTGAATTATTAGCTAAGAATCAGGAGCTTATGAAGGATAGGTGTGTTGATATGGAATTTAAAAAGAATATAAATCAAGGGTTTGGGGGCCACTTCTTGAGGCAAGGTCACATCAAATTTTTGGAATATTTTCTTATGTAAATTTTTGCAATTTATTGATAGGCATTTTTTCATCATTTCTATACTGTCCGAAGGCCTTCCTTTGAGAGATAAAAATCTCAAGATATCTGAAAATAATGAAGAGATTCCGAGGTATATGCAGGTAACATTTGTTTTCATAAGAAAAACACATCTGCATGAAGGATAGATCTATTGAAGAAGACTTCAAGAATTATTATCATTTTATTGCAAAAAAATATTTCATTTTATGTGCTTTTTGGTGTTAAACCCTCTACAGATGTTGTCGTTCGATGCTATTGGTCGTAGAATCATATTTAAACGTGTTAATTAAGGCTTAAGAGCGAAAACCTTTGAAAACCTCGTCACTATACACTCTAGATCAGTGGGAATGAGCAGAAGCACTTTTCTAAATAAGGGTTTTTTTATCATAATTTTCACAATCACATAAACACAGTCTCATACAATGAATATCTAGTGTTATACTTATGCAATGTGCACATGATATTGAGTCAAGTTGACCTGGGCAAACTTTTGATTTCTGACAATAGTAAATACTTTTCATGAATTAACAATGTTTCCTTGCTGAGTTCTCGTCTTATTTAGTTTCTTAATGATGAAAATATGACACTTTTTGGGAATTTCATATCACTAATTTTATGTGTATCTATGCTTATATAAAATATTCTTGATTTTCGAATAATTAACTATGAAGCAGGAGCTTTTGGAGGATAGGAGTGTTGATATGGAATTTGAAAAGATGTTAAATCAAGGGTTTGGGGGCCACCTCTTGAGGCAAGGTCACATCAAATTTTAGGAATATAAATTTTATTTAAATTTTTGCAATTATTTGACTGCCATTTTTACATCATTTCCTTACAGTTTAAAGGCCTTACTCTGAGAGATAAAAATCATAAGATATCTAAAAATAATGAAGAGATTCCGAGGTCTATCCAGGTAAGATTTCTTCTCATAAGAAAAACACATCTGAATTAAGAATAGATCTATTGAAGAAGACTTCAAGGATCATTATTATTTTATTGCATAAAATATTTTATTTTATGTGCTTTTTGGTGTGAAAGCCTCTACAGATGTTGTCGTTCGAGGCTATTGGTCGTGGAACCATATTTAAACGTGTTAATTAAGGCTTATGAGCGAAAACCTTTGAAAACCTCGCCATTATACATTCTAGATCAATGGGAATGAGCAGAAGCACTTTTTTCAATTAATGTTTTTTTATCATATTTTAAACAATCACATAAACACAGTCTCATTTAATGGATATCTAGTTATATACTATATGCAATGTGCACATGATATTGAGTCAAGTTGACCTGGGCAAACTTTTGATTTCTGACAATAGTAAATACTTTTCATGAATTAAAAATGTTTCCTTGCTGAGATCTCGTCTTATTAAGTTTCTTAATGAGGAAAATATGACACTTTTTGGGAATTTCATACCACTCATTTTATGCGTATCTATGCTCATATAAAATATTCTTGGTTTTTGAATTTATAGCTAAGAATCAGGAGCTTATGGAAAATAGGATTGTTGATATGGAATTTGAAAAGAAGTTAAACTTCAAGCGGTTTTGCGCGGCCAACTTAGAGGCAAGTCACCAGTCAACTTTTGGATATAATTTTAATAATATTTTGCATTATTGACTGCATTTTTACATATTTCTTTACTACCTGAAGCCCTTCCTCCTGAGAGATACAAAATCACAAGATAACCTAAAAATAATGAGATATCGACGTCTTCCAAGATACATTTGTTTTTCATAGAAAAGCACATCTGAATGAAGAATAGATCTATTGAAGAAGACTTCAAGAATTATTATGAATTTATTGCATAAAAATATTTTATTTTATGTGCTTTTTGGTATGAAAGCCTCTACAGATGTTGTCGTTCGATGCTATAGGTTGCGGAACCATATTTAAACGTGTTAATTAAGGCTTAAGAGCGAAAACCTTTGAAAACCTCGCCACTATACACTCTTGATCAATGGATATGAGCAGAAGCACTTTTCAATTAGTGTTTTTTTATCATATTTTCAACAATCACATAAACACAGTCTCATTCAAGGGATATCTAGTAATATACTATATGGTATATGCACATGATATTGAGTCAAGTTGACCTGGGCAAACTTTTGATTTCTGACAATAGTAAATACTTTTCATGAATTAAAAATGTTTCCTTGCTGAGATCTCGTCTTATTAAGTTTCTTAATGAGGAAAATATGACACTTTTTGGGAATTTCATACCACTCATTTTATGCGTATCTATGCTCATATAAAATATTCTTGGTTTTTGAATTTATAGCTAAGAATCAGGAGCTTATGGAAAATAGGATTGTTGATATGGAATTTGAAAAGAAGTTAAATACAGGGTTTGGGGACCACCTCTTGAGGCAAGGTCACATCAAATTTTTGGGATATAAATTTTATATAAATTTTTGCAATTATTTGACTGCCATTTTTTCATCATTTCTTTACTGCCTGAAGGCCTTCCTCTGAGAGATAAAAATCACAAGATACCTAAAAATAATGAAAAGATTCCAAGGTCTATCCAAGTAACATTTGTTTTCATAAGAAAAGCACATTTGAATGAAGAATAGATCTATCGAAGAAGACTTCAAGAATTATTATGAAATTATTGCATAAAAATATTTTATTTTATGTGCTTTTTGGTATGAAAGCCTCTAAAGATGTTGTCGTTCGATGCTCTAGGTCGTGGAACCATATTTAAACGTGTTAATTAAGGCTTAAGAGCGAAAACCTTTGAAAACCTCGCCACTATACACTCAAGATCAATGGGAATGAGCAGAAGCACTTTTCTCAATTAGTGTTTTTTTATCATATTTTCAACAATCAGATAAACACAGTCTAATTCAATGGATATCGAGTATTATTCTATATGCAATGTGCACATGATATTGAGTCAAGTTGACCTCGGTAAACTTTTGATTTCTGACAATAGTAAATACTTTTCAAGAATTAAAAATGATTCCTTGCTGAGTTCTTGTCTTATTAAGTTTCTTAATGAGGAAAGTATGACACTTTTTGGGAATTTCAAATCACTCATTTTATGTGTATCTATGCTTATACTAAATATTCTTGATTTTTGAATAATTTACTATGAATCAAGAGCTTATGGAGGATAGGTGTGTTGATATGGATTTTGAAAAGAAGTTAAATCAAGTGTTAGGGGGCCACCTCTTGAGGCAAGGTCACATCAAATTTTTGGAATATAAATTTTATGCAATTATTTGACTGCCATTTTTTCATCATTTCTTTACTGCCTGAAGGCCTTCCTCTGAGAGATAAAAATCACAAGATACCTAAAAATAATGAAAAGATTCCAAGGTCTATCCAAGTAACATTTGTTTTCATAAGAAAAGCACATTTGAATGAAGAATAGATCTATCGAAGAAGACTTCAAGAATTATTATGAAATTATATTGATAAGAAATATTATTATGGTTTTTGTATGAAAGCCTCTAAAGATGTTGTCGTTCGATGCTATTGGTCGTGGAACCATATTTAAACGTGTTAATTAGGGCTTAAGAGCAAAAACCTTTGAAAACCTCGCCACTATACATTCTAGATCAATGGGAATGAGCAGAAGCACTTTTCTCAATTAGTGTTTTTTTATCATATTTTCAACAATCAGATAAACACAGTCTAATTCAATGGATATCGAGTATTATTCTATATGCAATGTGCACATGATATTGAGTCAAGTTGACCTCGGTAAACTTTTGATTTCTGACAATAGTAAATACTTTTCAAGAATTAAAAATGATTCCTTGCTGAGTTCTTGTCTTATTAAGTTTCTTAATGAGGAAAGTATGACACTTTTTGGGAATTTCAAATCACTCATTTTATGTGTATCTATGCTTATACTAAATATTCTTGATTTTTGAATAATTTACTATGAATCAAGAGCTTATGGAGGATAGGTGTGTTGATATGGATTTTGAAAAGAAGTTAAATCAAGTGTTAGGGGGCCACCTCTTGAGGCAAGGTCACATCAAATTTTTGGAATATAAATTTTATATAAATTTTTGCAATTATTTGACTGCCATTTTTTCATCATTTCTTTACTGCCTGAAGGCCTTCCTCTGAGAGATAAAAATCACAAGATACCTAAAAATAATGAAAAGATTCCAAGGTCTATCCAAGTAACATTTGTTTTCATAAGAAAAGCACATTTGAATGAAGAATAGATCTATCGAAGAAGACTTCAAGAATTATTATGAAATTATTGCATAAAAATATTTTATTTTATGTGCTTTTTGGTATGAAAGCCTCTAAAGATGTTGTCGTTCGATGCTATTGGTCGTGGAACCATATTTAAACGTGTTAATTAGGGCTTAAGAGCAAAAACCTTTGAAAACCTCGCCACTATACATTCTAGATCAATGGGAATGAGTAGAAGCACTTTTTTCAATTAATGTTTTTTTATCATATTTTCAACAATCACATAAACACAGTCTCATTCAATGGATATCTAGGTTATATACTATATGCAATGTGCACATGATATTGAGTCAAGTTGACCTGGGCAAACTTTTGATTTCTGACAATAGTAAATACTTTTCATGAATTAACAATGTTTCCTTGCTGAGTTCTCGTCTTATTTAGTTTCTTAATGATGAAAATATGACACTTTTTGGGAATTTCATATCACTAATTTTATGTGTATCTATGCTTATATAAAATATTCTTGATTTTCGAATAATTAACTATGAAGCAGGAGCTTTTGGAGGATAGGAGTGTTGATATGGAATTTGAAAAGATGTTAAATCAAGGGTTTGGGGGCCACCTCTTGAGGCAAGGTCACATCAAATTTTAGGAATATAAATTTTATTTAAATTTTTGCAATTATTTGACTGCCATTTTTACATCATTTC
>ARYC01012356.1:0-11317 GCA_000711775.1 Oxytricha trifallax | reverse complement strand
AGAGCAGTCAAAGAAGAAATGAAGGTTATCTGAGGACTTTTCCCTGACACAAAAAACGATGGCAATCACTCTTTCTTTAGGTTGAAGCCACGCTATCTCTAAAAGAACTGATATGGTGAAGTCCTAAGGTGGCTAGTTTGAAAGATGAGCTCAAAAAACTATGGTTCCTAGCTTCCTTCACCTGGATGAGATGTCTAAGGCTCTCTGTGTATGAGAAAAGATTGACCTCAATTTGAAATCATAAATCTAAAAAGTTTAATTTCTCATGATTTTTAAACTCTTAAAAACTGCTCGAATATGCCAAATATGGCTATTTTCACCGTTTTTGATCATATTTTAAAATTATCAAATTTTTGTGATTATTTGAGTTTTACTGTAGTTTTCCAGATTTTGACAAGTTTTTAGGGGCGAATCTTCTAAACATTATCTGGGGATTTAGAGGTCAGGGAACAATAGTAGATACGTTGGAGAGCAGTCAAAGTAGAAATGAAGGTTATCTCTGATGACTTCTTCCTGTGGCAAAAGTCGATGTCAACCACACTTTACTTAGCTAATTGCCTCACTATCTCTAAAAGTACTGATCTGGTGAGGTCGTGGTGGGTCAGGTTTGGAAGATAAGCTCAAAAAACTATGGTTCCTAGCTTCCTTCACCTGGATGAGATGTCTAAGGCTCTCTGTGTATGAGAAAAGATTGACCTCAATTTGAAATCATAAATCTAAAAAGTTTAATTTCTCATGATTTTTAAACTCTTAAAAACTGCTCGAATATGCCAAATATGGCTATTTTCACCGTTTTTGATCAGGTTTTAAAAATATCAAATTTTTATCATTTTTGGAGATTCACCGTACTTCTGCAATTTTTGGCAAGTTTTTCAACTCAAATGTTGTAAGATGCAATCTGGGTATTTAGAGGTCAAGGAACAATAGTAGATACCTTAAAGAGCAGTCAAAGAAGAAATGAAGGTTCTTTTTTTTGTTTTTTTTTTATCTGATGACTTCTTCCTTTTGGCAAAAGCCGAACGTCAACCCACACTTTACTAGCTAATTGCCCTCACTATCTCTAAAAAGTACTGATCTGGTGAGGTCGTGGTGGGTCAGGTTTGGAAGATAAGCTCAAAAAACTATGGTTCCTAGCTTCCTTCACCTGGATGAGATGTCTAAGGCTCTCTGTGTATGAGAAAAGATTGACCTCAATTTGAAATCATAAATCTAAAAAGTTTAATTTCTCATGATTTTTAAACTCTTAAAAACTGCTCGAATATGCCAAATATGGCTATTTTCACCGTTTTTGATCAGGTTTTAAAAATATCAAATTTTTATCATTTTTGGAGATTCACCGTACTTCTGCAATTTTTGGCAAGTTTTTCAACTCAAATGTTGTAAGATGCAATCTGGGTATTTAGAGGTCAAGGAACAATAGTAGATACCTTAAAGAGCAGTCAAAGAAGAAATGAAGGTTCTCTGATGACTTCTTCCTGTGGCAAAAGTCGATGTCAACCACACTTTACTTAGCTAATTGCCTCACTATCTCTAAAAGTACTGATCTGGTGAGGTCGTGGTGGGTCAGGTTTGGAAGATAAGCTCAAAAAACTATGGTTCCTAGCTTCCTTCACCTGGATGAGATGTCTAAGGCTCTCTGTGTATGAGAAAAGATTGACCTCAATTTGAAATCATAAATCTAAAAAGTTTAATTTCTCATGATTTTTAAACTCTTAAAAACTGCTCGAATATGCCAAATATGGCTATTTTCACCGTTTTTGATCAGGTTTTAAAAATATCAAATTTTTATCATTTTTGGAGATTCACCGTACTTCTGCAATTTTTGGCAAGTTTTTCAACTCAAATGTTGTAAGATGCAATCTGGGTATTTAGAGGTCAAGGAACAATAGTAGATACCTTAAAGAGCAGTCAAAGAAGAAATGAAGGTTCTCTGATGACTTCTTCCTGTGGCAAAAGTCGATGTCAACCACACTTTACTTAGCTAATTGCCTCAACTATCTCTAAAGTACTGATCTGGTGAGGTCGTGGTGGGTCAGGTTTGGAAGATAAGCTCAAAAAACTATGGTTCCTAGCTTCCTTCACCTGGATGAGATGTCTAAGGCTCTCTGTGTATGAGAAAAGATTGACCTCAATTTGAAATCATAAATCTAAAAAGTTTAATTTCTCATGATTTTTAAACTCTTAAAAACTGCTCGAATATGCCAAATATGGCTATTTTCACCGTTTTTGATCAGGTTTTAAAAATATCAAATTTTTATCATTTTTGGAGATTCACCGTACTTCTGCAATTTTTGGCAAGTTTTTCAACTCAAATGTTGTAAGATGCAATTTGGTTATTTATAGGTTAAGGAACAATAGTAGATACCTTAAAGAGCAGTCAAAGAAGAAATGAAGGTTCTCTGATGACTTCTCCTGTGGCAAAAGTCTGTGTCAACCACACTTATACTAATTGCCTCACTATCTCTAAAAGTACTGATCTGGTGAGGTCGTGGTGGGTCAGGTTTGGAAGATAAGCTCAAAAAACTATGGTTCCTAGCTTCCTTCACCTGGATGAGATGTCTCAGTATTCATACTTATTCTAAACTAGCACTTGCATATCTTAAAACGTAGCTCATTGCATACTTTATTCGAAGAAATTACAAACAATTGAAATTTGGGAGACAAAAGGTACCACCAGAGCCTTGAAGTTTCACTATTATGTTATTAATAATAATTATCGTGAATTTAGATGATTATATTATTATTATGAAAAGTGACATTTTTATCATAAGAGTATTTCGACTCCTGACTTTGTTCGAGGCTAAGCACATCTTGTTGCTACCGACTAGATGTGAAAATCTACAGATTCTTCAAGGATTCCTTTCAAAAATTCGTATCATTAGAGCTCCTACAAAAAATCACTCGCTGACTTATGAGCACCTTCTGTACAAATAGCTTGTTTTTCATAAGTTTTTGTATTTCAATGTAAGTACTCAAAGCGGTTGTCAAATAAACTTTAAATTATGCAGATCAGATTTCTTAGTCTTGATATATATATTCCTTCATAGTCTTCTATAATAAATCTTCTTATTCTCATTTTCAAACCGATTATTTTCTTGCTTCCATGTTTAATTCACTTAATTACTTTGCATAGTTTTATATTAATATTTTATTTTGAATTTTGCTTCATGTTTTATGTGATTCATTATATTTTCATACTATTTTTATACTTTTTTTTATAAAATGTAATTCTTCCTATTGATCAAGATATTTTCAGTCAGAGCAAATAATTACCCTTGCTTGATCAAAGATCTTAAATATTATTGTGAGTTGATTTAATCGTATGAGTTTAAATTTTGCAAAAAAGCTCACATCCGTCTCCCTTAAACACACTCATTTTTTAATTTATCTTTTCTATATAATTTTTATATTATAAAATATGATAACAAATCTTATTTTGAATTATCTTATATATTTAATCACCTTTGTATATAATTTATTTGTTTATTTATCGAGGCTGAATTAAATTCTTAATGCATAAGCATGAATGATATTATGTAATTACCGATTCTTAAATATATATAGTAATTAAATTTATTAGTAACAATTGTTTGATACTATAAGTAAATTGTATAAATTCAAGATTAGATAACAATTTGTAAGAAATACCAAAAACAATAAATATAGATATTCAATGAACTAAAATCCTCCATTAAGGCAATTCTCCTCTTTCATATTTTGTACTCTGCTTCTTGGGACTATTTGTGATGCGCATCTTCTTCCTTGTTATTATGATGCTTAACTGGGGGGATTTACGCCTCAACATCATTGATCTCGTCTCTGGCCTCATTCTTGCATCTTTATCTTCCATTCTATCTTGAATTAACTTAATATAATTCTCGAGCAGATACTCCTCTACTCCAAATGAATATTCGAAGATTTAGCTGAATTTCCCTTCGAATTTTGTGTACTCTTGTTCTCCCTCTAGAATACGTTATCACATCCACCGGTTAGGGAGTTGAAATGTGTCTTGTCTGTGCCCATCTCCTTGATGGCTAGCAGCTATATCATCTCACCTTTCTTCTACTAGACTCTCTCCACTTCATCCTTCTATATCACTTTCCCCGATCTTGTAGTTAAATTTAGTTAATATAGTCGTTATTTTACTTAGATAATGATTATAGTCATTCTGTTTCAGTAGTGGGGAGCGTTACTAGTCTTTTGCTGATTTACTGTAGTTTATAAATGATTAAAACTAGATGTTATTTCACTTTGATAATTGTAGTAAATTTATGATAGGTTTTATCTTTCTCTGATTCTTACTTAATAGAATTCTTCTTCCCTCTTTTAAAGACCATTAAAATATTCTTAAGTTTAATTGCTCTTCTGTTTTCCAGAGCATTTTTTTTTAAAGTTAAATTATAGCATTTTAAAAAATTAATATACTTTTTTATCTATCGCTTTAATGATATTACATTCAGTCAATCTATAATTAGATAACTTTGAATTTGACATAATTATTATGGCTAACTTTCTACTTTGAATAAAAAAAAACAGTAATAATTAAGTAATTTTTAATCAAATTTATATAATGAAAGGGAAATTTGAAATAAAGATAACTGTAAACATATATAATCATAAAAAATGCAATATATTGTTGTTAATTAATAAATAAAATTTTATGTTTATAACTACAAAGATTCCTAATTAAATATTAAATTAACTCAATAATTTAATTTATCATACCGCTTAAACTATACATTAACTTAGTATATTTCATTGTTTAAAAATATCCCTGCAAATAGATGATATTTAAATTAATCAGTCAAAATATTATTAAAATCGTGGATATATAAATCCTTAAATACAACGATTAACATAAAATCAACAGTAGAAATCTTCTTAATATTTTAAATTAGATTTATTTAATTCTGTGTTCTTAATTTAACACTTTAGCAGATTGATTTATTAAAACATACAATTATTATCTGCTTAAACATATTATTTATATTAAAATATTTTTATTTTAAATCATAATTTCTTAACTTATGGTTAAATTTAGAAATTAACTTAATTTTTAGTCAATATTAAGTTTCATTTATTCACATTTAAAAACAAGAGTAAATTATTGATAATTATCTATTATAAAATTAAAATCTTTAAAATTAAAAAACTTTACTGAATAAAATAAATTAATTAATTAAAATACAAAATAATGAATAAATATCATATAATTTTGATAGAAAAGTAATTTCGTTTCTAATCAAAAATTCAAAAATAGATAATTAAATAAAGATGTATATAAATCAATAATATAAGAAATGGGCGCAAGTAGCAAAAATATAATATTTATCACTTGCGCCCATTTTAAATATAATAAAATATAAATCAAACAAATTTATTAAAAATAATTATAATAATGTTTAGAGAATGACTTATTTATAATATGAATGTATTTTAAGAATTACCATAATTCCAATTTTGTATCTATTTTGACTAAATATTTTATTGTAAGCTAAAATATCATTATCTGCCTAATTAAGGATTACCAATAAGTAATTTTGTTTTTATAATGTACCTGTTTGGTACAAATGAAAATTTATTTTTATGTTTAATATTCTTTATATGTTATTAATGTTTACCTGTTATATTAATGAAATATTAATAATTTATATATTTTTAAATAAGAATTTAAGAGAAAACGATGTCACACATGACCGCCCTAGCCGCAGTCATGAGAGGAGCTTAACACTTTAGCATCCCCGAATTTGACATGTTCTTAGATTAAGAAAGTGAGGGAGTCGACATCTGGGACCTTGAATATGAAGCATTTGAAGATGTCTTCGAATAAGACTCAGATGAATCGTACACCCAAAAAGTTTAGGAAAACATACCTCCAGTACCAGAACTATTTAGTACTGAATACGTCACGACAAAAAAACAAGAACAGAAATCTGATTAGAATTCTGAGATGTTAAGACCAGAATTCTTAGGTCAGACACATGCCGATACAGAGGTAGACATATGGGACAAAATGTTAATAACAGCTTCAAATCTAATATAGCCGTACGACCTTCATTAGTAAAACACTAAGATATAAATCAGCAGAATTACTAAACAATGCAATTAGATTGTTCGAAGTTAGATACAACTACAAAATAAGGAAGAAAATCAAAGTGTATGCAGACGAAATCTTAAATTCGACCCAGGAGACAACGTAGATGATCTGAAATAAAAAATCAGAGACCACTTTAAAGACTACGGATTGGTAATCAATGACGATAAATGTGTAAACATAAGCGCTTAAAAATTCGACTTTGTCAACTTATCAACATACAAGAAGAAATTGAGATACTTAGGCTTAAATATAAGCTAACACCCTATAAAAATCTTCGAAGAAGTAATTTAAGATGTCCACAGTGAACAAAAAACCTCTTACCTAAACAGATTTAAAGGAGATGACTACCTATACTAGAGAATCTATCAGTAATATATATTCTCAAGGGTCTAAACAAAATTTCTCCTATACTTGCATCAGCAAAACCAACCCATATCTAAGAAATGATAGACATATACAAGAAAGGCGCATCAGCTTTTATACAGAGATGAGACTCCTTTTTGATATTCTTTTATCGTAATAGACTAAAACTTTTTGACAACTCACCTTTCTTAACAGATCTTCTCATTATATCGTCAATACAAGAAAAATATGACATGTGGATCTCAAATGTCAAATTTATCTTTGATGATTGGATCAAGAAATATGAAATGATCTGGCAAACAATTGCCCTATTTTCTAATGCACAATACAAACCTTTATTACTCACAAACAAACATCTATACTATAGAGTTAAAAATGCTTGCAAAATATTTACCTAATTCACTAGCTGTAATGATCCAGAATTAACCTAAGGCTCTTGGCAAACCAATTAAATGAAAATGCTCGAGTGATTTCGAAGCAAATTGGAAACATCTGCCACACATAAACATTGATATAACTGAACTCAGAATTGACTTATCAAGAATGGTGACTAGAATCATAGCTTTCGTTTTAGAAAGAAGCAGATTCGACTGTAACCCTGACACTACAACTGAAATTGAAAAGGAACTGAAAGAGAGCAGAATCAACTTAAAAAAGAACCCAAAAGCTTATGAGACAAAAGGTTTGGGAATTAATTGAAAGTGCTTGGCCCTCATATATATTAAACATATATGAGATCGGGGGTCCCTAGAGACCTCAATGTGATCGTATTATTATTATTATTATTATTAATAATTTATATATAATAAAACTAATAACTTAATGTCAAATTAATTTGTTTGCTTTAAGTAATTTTTATAAAACACTATAAATACTAAAATGTGATATATTTTGATAGTAATATTTCCATTTTAATGATAGGACTTTGATTCTTTTTGCTGCCTATACTTACTGAGCATTATAACTCAAGTTATTTAGAGTTTTTAATATATTATTACCCTTACCAACTTACAAAAAAATAACCAAAACTTATCTTCATCTTGTACCTATTAACTGTCCTATTAACTGCCCTTTCATCTTCTCCAGTTCTCTTTTAACATAAATTATAATCTACTGCAAACAATTATAAAGTTTCTTGTTCAATTGGACAGTCTAATTGTTTATTCAGCCCTTTGATGGACTCACTTGTTTCTTATTCTTTGGAAATGCCTTTTTACAAGAGAGAAGGAATCACTCTGGGTCGTTCCTGCTTATTCATTCCCGGGAAAGTCTTCATATCTGATAGCTTCCCTCTACCACATTCCAGTGTATGAATAAAAATTATTACCTGTTAATGATATTATTCTTAACCATAGATAGAGGATGGTTGATATTAATATATTGCTTAGCTCTGTTTCTATAGTTTGCTAATAAGATACTACAAAATTACGATTATAATTTCTTTAATGCTTGTACTCATCGCTTTATGAATGTTTACTAGTGCTGTTTTTAAATGTAAGCAACCTAAATGTTCAATATTAGAGATTCATCTTTTGGCAATTAATCTAAACTATTATTTTAAAGTCATGCAATATATTAATTGTATAAAAAATGTAAATTATCAAAATTCCTATTGAATTACTTCTACATTCAAAATATTGAATCTAGATGAGTTCCTTTTGGGGATAATTATCATTTCCAAGATCGATTCTCTAAGATCTTCCTTTTTCTTATTTTTACTTAACACTTTAAGGTATCTATGAAATCTTTTATTACAATTATTATCTGTTATATTTTATATTTAATTAGCTTTATAAGTAAAATTAATAGGTTTTATAATTATTTATCTTATCGTGACATTTATGAAACATTCATGTTGTAACAATGAAAAATGGATCGACTACTTTAAGAATGTTCTAGGCTATGAGCTATCTGAGAGTTTTTCCTGCTTTCATTGGTGCTAGCCTGTATGTTTATGGAGTGTATTCTTGTTTAAGCTAATGACCTTGTGTAATCTTGCTTACTTGAGTCATAAGCACCTGGATTCTTTGTCTTTTAGCTTTATCATCAATTTGTACTGTTTTAGTAGCTAGTAGAGTCTTCTTACATTTTGCTATCAAATTTGAATTCAATTTGTAACAACTATATTAGCATTTGTTTATTAATTCTTTCTCTGTCCTAATTCTGGTCTTGCTTCCACAATCATATGAAATCTTCTAAACTATTCTCTAGATACCATATGTTATTCATATTTATAATATTATTCCCTTTTATTGTAATTAATATCAAATTTGTTCTAGATTGCTAGAATAATCAACGATATAAGCATGAAAATTTAGATATTTTGCCTGCTGATTTCCTTGGCTTTTCTTTGAATATTTGAAGTCACCTTGATTAATCTTTGCTGTTACTGTTTAAACTTCCAATTTTCCATATAAATTGGAGTGTTTTCATCTACCTACTTCTTGTTGTCCCCCTGCTATAGTTTAGTTTCTATATATTCTTACATTCAATATAACTTTTAATTTAAATTATATTAGCTATAAATTATAATATATCAATTAGTTTCTTCTTGCTTCATTCTTAGTAACTAATAAATGAATTGACCTTAGTATAAATTGAATATACTAAGAAAGTTAATATATACATTCACATTAAACAGAGAGATAAATGCAAGCTCAATTTTAATCAAACAACTTACTGCCTATATTATAACAATGAAATATATGAATTAAAGTGCTCATTATTATTTCTAAAATATAATAATAACTTAAGAATAGATTTAGATAAACAGCTTTAAGCAGTCACTGATAAAATTCCATCCTCCCATATTTATTGTTGATTGATTCTTAACTTGCTTAAATTATCCGAATAATTAAAGAATTGAATCTAAATAATCTATCATATACTTATAGAATGAAATCAAAACATTTGATTTGTAATGATCAATATATGTAATTGCTAAACCCAGATTTAAATAAAGAATTGTATAATTGGGTGTTCTTAGATGTTTGAGTTATATTGAATTTCACGTAACTTTAAAGCAATTAGATTATATGTCTGTCAATTTTTAAACAAAAGCATTATTAAATAAAATTAGAATTACTACTAAATGTCCTTTTTCAGAACTTCGTTTATTATTAAGGAATATTCGAAGAGTATTGCTAAATATTAATTAAACTAGGAAGACAAACCACTACTAACCACAATATAAAAGTAAAACATGTTTGTATCAATGATTAAACCTGAAGTAATTATCATAATTTATAGAAGAATTACACTGAGGATATATTTAACTTGATACTATCAGTTAATTAGTTTCTTGAAACTACAGTTTAAAGATTAAATAAACCTGTTTATCTTTAAAGAAGCTTATAATATAACTAAATAAACCATTATTTTGATAATTTATATTGCTATATCACTATATAGTATATTATGATATTTGATAACTAAAAGAATGATCAGAAAGCTTGATATTATGTTCATGCTTAGAAGTATTTAATATTCATGGTAGTAATTATTTCTTTACTTTATTATAATATTAATTGTTGATGTTTAACTGATTAGAATAATTCAACATTCAAAAACTAAAATAATAATATTAATAGAATAATATTTTTATATTAAAGGAATGACATATATTTCTAATAAAAAAGTTATTTAGACTAAAAGAAACATTAAAAAAAGAAATAACAAGAGATAAGTAAATATTAAAATAAAATACATAGATTAATTTGCTTATTTTAATATTTAAATAAAATTATAAATTTAAGAAGGTTCTAACATGCGAATATTTTAGTGTATAAGTCTCAATTTTATATTCTTTTTCCAAACAAATTTAATAACAGAAAGTCTATAACATAAAAAATGGAGTTCAAAAGTAAATTTAAAGTCAAACTTATTTACTATTTAATCATAAATAATAGATAAATTTTTCTAAAAAACTCAGAATGATCTAAGAGTGGGTTCTTTGACACGGGAAATGTAGTTTTCGACGAGCTTGCTCTTAATTCGATAAGATATCTGCAGAAACGAGCAAAGGATTTCCCCTGAAAATGGCCTCAAAGTTTTAAAATTTTTTCATCTTTTTTTTAGGAAGATTTTTCTCAAAAACTCAGAATGATCTTAGAGTGGGTTCTTCGACACGGGAAATGTTGTTTTCGACGAGCTTGCTCTTAATTCGATAAGATATCTGCAGAAACGAGCAAAGGATAACCCCTGAAAATGGCCTCAAAGTTTTAAAATTTTGTCATCTTTTTTTTAGGAAAACTTTTCTCAAAAACTCAGAATGATCTAAGAGTGGGTTCTTCGACACGGGAAATGTTGTTTTCGACGAGCTTGCTCTTAATTCGATAAGATATCTGCAGAAACGAGCAAAGGATTACCCCTGAAAATGGCGTCAAAGTTTAAAAATATTTTCATCTTTTATATAGGAAGATTTTTCTCAAAAACTCAGAATGATCTAAGAGTGGGTTCTTCGACACGGGAAATGTAGTTTTCGACGAGCTTGCTCTTAATTCGATAAGATATCTGCAGAAACAGCAAAGATTTCCCTGAAAATGGCCTCAAATGTTAAAATTTTTTATCTTTTTTTTAGAAGATTTTTCTCAAAACTCACGAATGATCTAAAGTAGTTCTTCGACACGGAAATTAGTTTCGACGAGCTTGCTCTTAATTCGATAAGATATCTGCAGAAACGAGCAAAGGATTACCCCTGAAAATGGCCTCAAAGTTTTAAAATTTTGTCATCTTTTTTTTAGGAATATTTTTCTCAAAAACTCAGAATGATCTAAGAGTGGGTTTTTCGACACGGGAAATGTAGTTTTCGACGAGCTTGCTCTTAATTCGATAAGATATCTGCAGAAACGAGCAAAG
>ARYC01012353.1:0-15644 GCA_000711775.1 Oxytricha trifallax | reverse complement strand
TTTCTAATTCTTATTTTTATTTCAATTTTAAAAATATCGACTTCAAACTCAAGAGCTCTAATCTCTACCTGCCTCTCGACATAAATTAATTCACGCTTCTTTATAGAGTCAAAGTTGAACTATGACTATCAACTCAAGAGAGTTTAATTTTATATTTAAGTTAACACTCATGTTTAAACGCAAATTAAATTTCAATTAATAATCAGTAATAACAACTCTAGCAATAGTTTATGTGAGCAAAAGCTTCTACTGCTACAATTATGGATAATTATTCAGGAGTTAGAGATCATATTTATTCTAAGTTTATAAATATCTTTGCTTATTTCATCCTTTATAACTTTGATATTGGTACCATCTTAGGAGAATATGGTCAACCAAATTGGAACTTTTCCATTAAAACCTCATTTGATTAAAAACAAGGACTAATGAAGTTTTGGTACTACTATATTTGTACCAATTAAAATTAAACGGATTTAGAACAGTACTAATTAAATTTAAACAAATTGAGTACTAATTTAATGGAACTAAATTTGATAAAAATGGGGCTCCATCTCTGCAGTTTGTTGCAGCTTCTGAAAACTTTCTGTAAGTATCTTTTCACGGTTGACCTCCTACAGAATCCCTTCTTTTAATAGTAAATTTTAAAAAAATAGAATGCATAATTCTATAAATTAAAATTTGAAAATCATTAACAGGAGAATTAACAAAGATGGAATCTATGATTATTACAACGAAAATGGTTGAGGCTCAAGAAATGATATAAAGATTTAAAAGCAAAGATAAACTCTTTCTATACCTCACTAAACATGGTAAGATATAGTATACACATAAACAAATGCTCTAGTTGGTTTATTTATTCCAACTATGGATGATACTAAAATATCATTCTTAAAGGCAATACTCTGTGATAAGAAGAAAGACTTTAAAAAGAATAAGATTAAGTTGATAGAGATACCATACTACCCAGAGATTTATGTCACTAATCTAAGGATGCGATGAAAGTTGAAGGGTTAGTAGTTAACCTTCATGCCAAATACTGCTCTCTACCATACTTCCAGAAAAGAGTTTCCTCTTTGGTATTCTTATTACTTTTAAAGAAAGTAATTTCAGAAAAAATAATTGAAGAAGCTCACAAAAAATGCTACTCTAATTCTCAAGAATATTAATTGAAGTAAAGGATACAAATAAGAAAGACCTGGTTTGCCGAGCTTAAGAAGAATCCATACTTATCTAGTAAACTTAAATTTTAATTCATAACTTTTTAGGGAAACATGGAATAGATATATTCTTAAAGAAACAACATGCAAAGGTACATAGAGAGAGAACGTTTTTAACTATGGTTTAAGTGAAAAAACGCTCTCTATAGATGTTTATAACCCTGAAGAAATGAACACCGAGCTGGCATAAATTATGAAAAGATTTTGTTTGCTAAAAAAAATTAAAGTCTAAAAGTTCATGAAAATTATGATAAAAACAAGTATTATTATAAATAATTTAATGACAAATCGATAATTATTTCACAGTAATATTACTTCAGAACGTTTCCAAAAGCATTTTTCAGTTTGAAATTCGTAATTTTTGACTCAAACTTGGTTAGTAAAATCTTTATAGATTCTATTTTTACACAAATATTAGTGGGGGATGTGAGAAAGGTACCTCCCATATTTTTAAATTAAATTATTATAAGAATTTTGGTATATTAAGTAATTATCTTTTGGTCAGTGGAAATTCGAAAAAAGTAATATTATAAAAATTTAATATATAAGCTATTGTATATTAGGAAATTAAACAAATTAATTAAAGTCTTAAAGATATGGGTATAAGCGTAGGCAAAGGAAAGAGAGGTGTAACTTAAGTATCGTTTAAATAAATTACTATTCAAATTAATTAAGTTTTAATAATTTTTTTGAATAGAGTTAAATAAAATATCAGCTTTTTTTATAAAAATATTTTTGCTTATTATTTAAATGAAGGATTTATTTTATATTTTATTTTATTTTTTTATATTTTAAAAATAAGGATGCTAATGATTTCTAATTAAATAGGTAATTTTCTTTTTAAATAGAAGATATATAAATATAAATTTCATTTAAATTTATATAGCAACAAGAATAATCTGTGATCTAAATTTAATGATTCTAAATTTTTAAATAAATAATTCATCTTTTTTGAAACATAAGTACGAGTGTTGTAGTCAATTGCGAACTTTAGTAACAATTGCAAACTGTGGTAAAATTTTCAAAATTATATGATAGTACTTGTGTTATAATTAATAGAGCAAGTTCTATTAGGTGCAGGCTTTAATGGATCACAAGATTCAGAACCCTTGTATTGCAAAACGATAAAATAGTAATTACAGGGGGGAAAGGTGACTGCAGCTCTAAGTTTGAGGGGAAGCTCTCCCTATAATTTATTTAACCTATTTTATGGTGAATTAAAACATTATGATTTAAATTTGGTCGTATAATAATCATATATTGCTTATTGTCTTTCAGATGTATTATAAATATTTTTAATTTTTAATCAAAAAAATATTCTCTATTCAGAACATTAAAAGGTTTAAAACTTCGACTTCCTTCCTCGATTAAACCCTATTGAAATTTATCTTTCATACTTTTTATCTTCAGGATTACAGCATAAACCAAAGAATTTGTCCATAGTGATTCGCTAATTTTGAATTTATCTATTAAAATAAGATTTCCTATTCTATTAGCATTTTATCTTTGATTATATTCTTCAAATTTTGATAAATTTGGCTCACATATTATCTTGTAGACCTTAACTTTTAGTTATCAGAATTGTGTTTGACAGCTTAAGAAATATTGATGCCAGAAATATAAAGATTGAATTAATTCATTAATTCAATAACAAAATAGGTTTAATGGGATCTAAGGAGAGATTTATGCCCTCTCCCAAAACCCCCTCTCTCATATGATATTGAAAATTTCACTACAGTTCGCAATTGACTACAACACCCCATAAATACAATAATTTTTTTAATAAATTTAGCTTATTATCTTATTATATACTTATATATGGTATTGACGTTCTTCAGTCACAACGGACGTCTTCCAATCACATAGTAATAAAATCTATAAATTATTTAAGATTGATATGTAGATATCTTTAAATCTTTTACAAACACTTCTTATAGGATTATTATAAATATGACATAAGTATAGAAATCTTTAGAGTTTTTAGTCCATATTATTAATATTTTATGTATTTGTATCAAAGAAAAAAATTAATTTTAAGTAATATTTGAAAGTTACAAATTTATAATTTGAACACATAAATGGAGATTTTCAGAATAATCTATTATTTTCCTTGACAAATTTAATAGTTATACATCTATATTTTTTACTAATATTATACATATAATCATAAAATGTATTTGAGGTTCTATGGTAAATTATTACTAAGATATAATAATTTTTTAACTAAACTTTCTTATAATAACCATTATCAAATAGAACTTTTTGATTTTATCTTATGGAACTTATATTTTTTCACACAATTTTTGTATATTGGATTTTGCCCATTTTGTTAAAATTAAATCAAGTTAATCATTAAAGTACTTAAAGTATTCATTTAATTAATCAAAAAATACTTTTAAAAATGAATTTTACTTAAGTTTATGCATTTCTATTTATACATTTCACAATAAATCACTAGAATTATGCGTAATTTAATATTGTAAAATTTAACCAAATCAGAACCTATTTTACAGTATTTAAATATCAAATTATAGATTTACTAAGAAGTTTTTAATTTAATGAATTAATAATGGCATAATTTTATTTAGCTTATCATCCTTGTTTGTTATAAAATTAAATCTGATATTTGACAGATCTTCTAATCAATTTGATGTAGAGTTATAGAGCTTTTCTCCTTATGAGTCATTCAAATAGAATTTCTTTAATGGTATTTATGGGTTTAAAAACAGATCAACTTTATAACTCAAAAATATTGTAGCGTGAAGCATATATTCTTGTATGATCTCAGAACACCAGCTTTGACAGGGGGCGTTATTGTGACTGTAGAACGTCACTAGTAACTTGAGGAAGTCAATACCCCTTATATTATTTAATTAGATAAATAAGCTAGACAATGTGTTTAGGAAATTAATATTATGGGGAAATAAACTCACGGTGGTCTTTATCTCGATCTCCTTCGGAAGCATTAGGTGAAGTTACTGCTAAAATTGAATTTTTTATTCATGTAACTTTTCAAATTTTTTCCAGGTTATTATCTGCCTTTTTACTTCATACCAGCTCCGTAAGAGTAATTCTGTAATTTTAGTCAGGCACACTTACTACATAACCCTGGTATATTCGGTGTTTTAACTAGGTTCATATATTAGCGAAACCCTAGGATACGACACCCTATCAGAATTGTTTCGTCGATATTTGTTCATTATTGTAATTTATATATAATAAACTTATGATGATCATTTTACAATATAAATATTGCAATATTTTTACTTTTCTCAAGTTATTACTTGATTGAATATATAAATTCATATAAGTAGCAATTCATTCCTTTTTCGTTTTATCTTTAGGAAATTAATTCATTCTAAAACATACAATAATAGATATCTTAAGTTTTAAGGGTATCTATGTAAAATAACTCAATAAAATAAAAAATACAGTTCTTTATTATTATTGCTTTTACTTCTAATTAAATTTTAATCTACTTATTTTTTAATCAATTAAATATAAAATAATGATAGAAATATTGAGTTTATTTTAACTAAAAAAGCTCTATTTAGATGATTTATTTTATAAAATTTTAGCTTAAGTTCTAAAATTCTTAATTAATATATTGATGTTAAATTGTAAATTTCAAAATTTTAAGCAAATTAAAACATAATTTAATTAAGATAATTTGGGAATCTTTTTTCCCTATTTTTTCTGACCTCTTTGGAAGGTTCCAGCCGCTAACATTCAAATTTATAATATTTTGCAATAAATATACAAGACAAATATAAATATCAATAACCAAGATCATATATTAAACAAATTTTTATCCTATATAATCCACGTTTTATAATTATTCCATGATACAACAATAACTATGTTGAACTATGTTTTAATAAATAATGAATGTTATTTTCATTATAATATAATATTTTAATGAGGTAGAATATATATTGGATGTTCAAATATGAATAATTATATCAAAATTGATGAAAAAGATTTTTATAATAAAAATTATAGAAATTACATATTTTATTGTATGGCTAAGAAAATTTCCAAAAGGAGTGAAAACTACCTTTTTAAGGCAAATAATATTACACCTTTGGGTACTTTTTGAATTTTGGGTTTGACAAAAATCTCCCCCCATAATTTATATGTTTATCTAATATTCTCATTAAATATAAAATAATTTTATTTAAGCCTAAAAATCTTTTTCTATATTTTAATCAATAATATCTTCTTAAAATCAAGTGAATAACTCTGAATCTCAAATACCAAAAAAGAAATTTAGTATATTTGGAAAAAAGCCAATTATATAATTTTAATGTAATTATTAATTTTATTTTTTAAATTTTAAATTTTCATATTTTTAGTATATTTATTAATAGATTTATTTTTAATTAATCGTAAATAATTTAATTTTTTTTTCAAATTTTTTCATAATTTTAGATGCAGATTGCTAATTAAACAAAATTAAATAAATAGTTAGATGTCTTAAATTTAATAAAAATAAATTTTGAACTTATTAATGTTGATAAAAGTATATATATATATATATATATAACACCCAAAGAATTAAATTTTTGCGATATTCAGAACAAAGATAACTACAAAGAATTAAAGAGAGATATAAATTACTTTTAAATACTTTAATTAACTATATTAAAAATTTTAAACTCATAATTAATAAGTTAAAAAGTTTTTGGTTTTTTGTCAACTCGTACCTCTCATACTATATATATATATATATATATTAGTTTCTAGTATTTCTCCTGAATATTTTAAGTCTTCTTATTTTTCATTATTATAATTTTAAAATAGTGTTTTCTGTTTCTCTAATAGTTAATAATCTCTAGTGTTAGAATATATTAATCTTTTATTTTAAGGAGCTCTCTCTTAAATTTTTGAAGTAATTTAGAATTACTCGAAATCTCTAATTGAACATGAGAATTAATTAAAAAATATATTAAAAGGGAAATAAATTAATTAAACTGTTATATTGGAATATGATTGACTAGGTAATAGGGAGATATTTCTTAGTTCTAATCATAGGTTCGAACTCTATAAAACCAAACTTCTTAAAAGATTAAAATAAGAATATTTTTATTTAATTATAATTTCCAGCTATTAATTAATCAGAAAATTATAAATCACCCTTTAACTAATTATTTTAAACTTATATTTATATGCCAATTCAATAGTAAAAAGACTTCAATAATTAAGGGAAGAAGGAACCATTTGATAATGCTGCTGATTCTGATGATGACTTCTACGAGCCCACAGAAAAACCAGACATAAATCGACATGATTAAAACTAACTTTATATCACAACTAAAAATTCTCCTCAAGATAGTATTCAATATGAGGTTACTAATAAAAATTTCAACCCACAATCAATTGAAGATGTCCAACACAATTACTCATTCATTAAAGACAACTAAGGCTTATGTGGATGAGAAATATTAATATTAAATAATTTTTTATATTATAGATTTGATATAAAATACTTGACAAATACATGAACGATTACAATGGAGAATAAGAAAAAATGGCATAAAGAATCATATTTAATCAAACAATTTTACAATCTGAAGCAACAGTAAACAAACCAATTGTTCAAAACTAAGAGGAAGAAATAATGAGTTACTTGAAAATTAACTCAAAATAGTATTATTTTATTAAAATTTTAAGAGATTTATAAAATGGTGCAAAAATATATTAAAAATCCTATGTCAATGCACAGATTATTTTAATTTATTCCTCTTTATTCAGATAGAGACCACCCCATTCAAAACCACAAAACCCTTTCAGTAGTTTGATTAAGTTTTTGATTGATGAAAGTAGACTATTAAGGCTTATTTTATTAGGGTTTTAATAGGGTTTATGCAGGGGTTTAATGTTTAAATATTAGTATTTTAATTGAGTATAACAAGCGAGTTTTTTAAATATTTCACACAAATATAAGCTTAGAGTAATGTGGCAGTTCTCTGAATTTTATCTTTTTAAGTTGATGTTTGATTGTTTCTATTTTTTGTTAATTCTCTTAGCTTGGCTTGATAATAGTTGAGTATGCAAGTTCTCTGAGACCTCTATTTATTTTATTTTTATCGAGATATTGTTTGATTCTCTGCTTAGAATATCTCTCACCTCTGCAGCTAAAGTAATCGTTTCTTGGCATGCCGCTCTCTATTATTATTGCTGCTATAGCCCAGATATCCCATTAAGTGTCTCCATCTCGCCTATCTTCTTTCTCTCTGGGAAATATCCAGGAGTGCCGTATACATTTTGTTTATCCAGAGGCTTGCACTCTTTGAGCTCTGTAAAAGTCAATAATAAAAACTCTAAGAGGCTGAAAGTTCATCTTGATGTTCTCTGGCTCTAAATCTCTTTGAACATAACCTAGCTTGTGAAGCTCTTCAATCCCCTCAACTATCTGCTATACTGTCTATCTAATTTACTCTGGCATCTATTGCCAGATTAAAATTCTAGTAAGTCATTTCTAGTAAAGGAAGCATGAAGGCTACATGATCTTTCCCAAGTAAAATAGCATCAAGCTAGATGATATGCCTGCACTCTTTTAACTTTGCTTTTTAAAGAGCATAATACTCATTAACGAATTCCATTTGGAACTTGTCATCAGCAAGGAAGTAATTGAAAGGATATATCTTGTAAGCATATTAGTCATCTGTAATGACTCTCTTCTCTATTTTTTCTTCAAGATTGAACTAGCTTTCTAGGCAAAAATCTAAGTCAATAATATTTAATATGGGAATCTTCATTGCCTCTATTTTAACCATGATGTTATTGATCTCAGAGACTAGAAAGTTCTTGACTGTATTCTTCATTTTAACTTACTTCTAGACTTCAACTCTAACAGACTCTACTGGGTTTCTTGATCTTCTTTTTTAGAGGAATTTATTCCCTGTAGGCTCATGAATAAAGACAAAACTATGATTGTGCTTTTTCTTTAAGTGCACGTTGAAGTCTCTAGTATGAGAATATGACTTCTCACAGAACTCACAGAAATACTTCCCATCTTTCTTTTAATGCTTGAGATATAATCTTGGCATATCGCTGTGTATATCTCTTAAGTGTCTCTTATAAGTTGAATTGTAAGGGAAAACTTTATTGCTTTCTTTTCATTAATAGTCAACTTTGGCTGGTATTTATTAATGCTCTATGGCGGGTTGTTTAACCTCTTCCTCAATTTATACAGCTTCTATGATAACCTCCTACTTAACTTATATTTAAATCTCAAAGCTAGACTGATCAAAGTTGTCATAAGTAGGCTCCCACTGAGTACAAGCGTCTCTGGTCTCTACTTTTCTTGATTGCTGAAATGATAACTTTTATTGACTTGATCCAAGTAATGCCGCTCTTCTCAAAAGGTTAGCGCTCATTTTAGTTTTCTGATATATTTTATTATAATAATGATAAAATCTACCTAGATAAACTTAAATAGTAGAGTATAAGACACTCTAGTAGATTGTTTGCTGAGAGGTAAGAAAATTAACTAACCATAAAAGACTGTAAGTTGACATATTTTATGAGAATTTTATACATTTTAGTAAATTAAAATACTCCTAATGAAGTTTTGTTTCTCTAGGAGGTCCTCCAAATCAAGTTTGAACTTAATTTGGAGGACCTCCTAAAGTAATTAAACATTATTAGGAGGAATTTAATGGAGATAGATTGATAAAAATGGAAATTGATCTGTAAATTTTGGAGCAAGTTTTTCAATGCTTCTCCTCATATCTTTTCAAGGTTGACCTCCAGTAGGTACTCTCTATTTAGTAGTAAGATTTTAATAAACTTAGAACGGATATCCATAATTATAAATTTCATTAACATTTCTAGAAAGAGGAAGCAAGATGGAGACTATGAATGATGCAATTAAGAAAATTTAATCTCAAGATTTAATAGGAAAATTTCGAAGTAAAGAGGACCTCTATAGGTACTTAGTATAGCAAGGTAAGTTCTTAAGTAAGATTGATAAATCCATTATAGTTTGATTGTTCTTGCCAACCCAGGAAGGAACTAAAATCTCATTCTTAAAAGCCTTACTGAGTGAAGAGAAAAAAGCTCTTAAGTCTAATGAAATTAGGATGATAAAGGTACCTAACTACCCTGAAATATCAGTGACAAACCTATATGACGATGCTATGAGTGATCCAGACGTAGCTCTCTACCTTCCATCAAAGCTACAGCTCTCTAATAAGTTGCCAGAGAGAAACTTCTTCTTTGGTGTTCTTGGAACTCTGAAACCTGAGTACTTAAATGTAGTTATTTAAGAAGCTCATAAGAAAAGCTACAGCATCTCTCCTGAAGAAAAAGAGAAGCAAGGTATTAAAATAAGTGTACCTCGCTGTAGGAACTTCAAAAGCATCCTTTCATCTTAAGTAAGCTTAGTCTTCTAACTTTATAGAAAAACCTGGTACTGATATGTACTTGATGAAAGAGCGCAGCAAAACAAATAGAGAGAAACGTCTCAAGTAAAGCATGAATTGAGTAAGAAACTCTTCAAAGATTTTCAAAAGCCAGGCGAGATGAACATAGATGCAGGGGCTGGCACTAAGAGAAGAAACATGGCCCCAAGCAAGCCTTAAGAGGAAGAAAAGAAAGAGAAGCCAAATTCCTTTACGGGCAAATTTAATATGTGAACTTATTCATTCGCTTAAATGTAAAACTTATTTATAAACAAAAATCTCCCTTCTCTTGCACATACTTTAGCTTTATCATCGCTGACTCTCTTAGCAGCAATCTTAATAAAATCTACTTTATCTATCTTCAAGTCGTGCATCAAGTGTTAGAGCAGCAATTTCTCATAATTACCTTTCAATAACCCACAATATAATTCAATTCCATTGAATTAAGGGCTGTAAGGAACATTTATGAAAAATAATCGAGAATCGGTAAATATATTTTGATATGAATTTAAATAATAATTATTCGTAAAGAGGGTAGCAGAAATGGAATCCAGAAACAGCTTTGTCATTTCTCCATTCTCCTTCGTATCTTCCTCCATCTGGCCATACCTACTTTTCTGTTGCAATCTTTTTCCAGTGTCTCACGAGCTCTCAGTCTTCTGACGTCACCACTCCTGCTGGTAAGTATTGCTGAAATAAAAAAAATTTAGATATGTTTTTTGTAACTTACAAATTTTAGTGAATAACCAGCTGCTCCGGGAACACCATCTTTAGGCTTTCATATTTTCTTAATTAATTTCATTTTAATTTATCGATTTTCTATTATAAATTGTAATTAAATACAGGTTTTATATTTTGCCTTTCATATTCCTTCCTTGAGTCTTTAGTTTTATGAGCTGACAATTTATCAACGAATAGAATAATCTCTTCGTCAGCGTACTTATCTCTGAGTTATTGCAAGAACTTAACATATTATTCACTCTTTATAGAACGAGGGTGAATAATATATGTCTCAAGCCCATTACCTTCACTGATTCCACCAAGAATAGCATGAGTTTACACCTTAACATTATAGTCATAAACTTCTATATTACTATATCTCTTGTACCAAGACCTTGATATAAAGGTATTGAATGTAAATACTGCCTCATCAGCGTGTATGAACTTTATATTATGCTCTTAAGACCTCTTCATTAAATCGAATATATAATTTAAATTAATCTTATCAAATGGAACATTAAAGTCAATCACTCTCTTAATGCGATTGACTGTCTTGTAAGATATTCCGTTCTTTTTATATATGTTAGCTATCGATTAAGCAGATATGTGAAGCTCAGGAAATTGGCGATGAAACATCACAGCCCTCTAGGCTAGAGAGAAATGAGCCCAGTATTTAAGAGTCTTATCATTAATAAGATATTCAATATGATGCTGCCAAAATTTTAAGGGTTCTTAGTCTTAGAATTAAGATGCTATCTCTTTAAATTCAATGCTAATAGACAGTGAGACCTCAAAGTTGCTGGAGATTTATGGAGTAGCCTTGCTGTAGACGTATAATTCAGAACAGGCGTGATTTTTTCACTATATTAGTCACAGCCATATAGCAACTTAAACAATAAATCTATATACTCACTGTCATAAAAAGACCCCAAACCCCGCATATAATAACTTAAAATACAAATATTTAAACATTAAACCCCTGCATAAACCCTATTAAAACCCTAATAAAGTATGCACTAATAGTCTACTTTTATCAATCAAAAACTCAATCAAACTACTGAAAGGTTTTGGGGTTTTGATTATATAATACCTTATTTCTTATTTTAATTTTAATTCTCAGGATGTGAATCAAACTTCTTCACTATTAGTGGATACTTTTTTTAGGCAAAACTTTACTTATATTCGTAAATTTACCCAAAACCTCGCATTTATAATCTAATTTATACCCTAAACCCCTATATAAACCCTGCTTAATATGTGTTATGGATACGATTATTTTTGTGAATAATTCAAACCTATTTTATATTACAATTGTATAGCATGCCATAAAATCTCACTGTCAATAATTATTTGATTCAAAGAGATAGCAACTTAATTCTATGCATAAAAGAATTTTTTAATTTAAGCAGCATCATATTGACTACTTATTAATAACAAGACTCTGAACTACTGGCCTCAATTTCAATTGAATATTGAGCGTGATGTTTCTTAGCCAATTTCCCTAGCTTCATTCAAATCTTTGCTTAATCCATAGCTAACATATATAAAAAGAATGGAATATCCTACAGACAATCAATCGCATAAAGAGAGTAATTTACTTTTATGTTCATTTTATAAGGATAATTAAAATTATAAATATGATTAAATGCAGAAGCTTAAGAGCATAACATAAAGTTCTTACACGCTGATGAGGCTGTATTAACGTTTAATACCTTTATATCTTGGTCTTGATTTAAGAGACACAGTAACTAGAAGTTTATGATTAAAAGGTTAAGGTTTAAACCCATACTATTCTTGGTGGAATAAGGGAAAATAATGGCCTTGAGACCTATATTATTCAGCTATGTTCTATAAAAACTTAATAATATATTAAGCTCTTGCATTAACTAAGAGATAAGTACGGTGACTAAGAGATTATACTGTTCGTTGATAACTTGTCAGTTCATAAAACTAAAGAATCAAGAAAGGAATATGAAAGATTAAACAAAACAACAGTATTTAATGTTCCCTACAGCCCTCAATTCAACTAATTAGAGTTATATTGGGGGTTATTGAAAGCTCACTACAAAAACTTTTTGCTCTACCACATGATTCATGATTTGAAGATAGATACAGTAGATTTAAGTTTACATATTAAATAAGCCCTTAAGTCTCTTTCTTATCCTTCTCTTATGAATTGTTTATACTATGTTTCTTCTCTTAGTGCCAGCTCATCTGGTTTTTATAAATCTTTGTAGAGTCATTTACACAATTCAAACTTTACTTAAAACTTTCTCTCTCTGTTTAATTTGCTGCGCTCTTTCATAAAATAAAAAGTAGCGCCAGTTTTGTATAAAGCTAGATGTCTAAGATTTCTTGAGATGAATAGGGCTTTCTGCAGTTCCTACAGCCAAGTGTCGTTGATTTTAAATCCTGCTTCACGTTTCTTCAGGAGAGATGCTATAGAGTTTATTGTGAGCTTATTCTTTACTTTATTTAATTACTCATGCTTTAGAGTTCCAAGAGCGCAAAAGAAGAAATTACGCTTTGGCAAATTATTAGAGAGCTCTTGCTTTGATGGAAGGTAGAGAGTAACATCTGGATCACTCATAGCATCATCATAGAGATTTGTTACTGATATTTCTGGGTAGTTATGAATCTCAATCATCGCTATTTCATAGGTTTTAAAAGCTTTTTTCACTTCGATCAGTAGTGCTTTTAAGAATAAGATTTTTGTTCCTTTCTAGATTAACAAGAGCAATCCAACTATGGTTAATATATTAGTATTAGTGAAAAGCTTACCTTGCTAAACGAAGTATCTAAAGAGGTCCTCTTTCATTCAAAATTTTCCTATTTAATCTTGAGATTAAATTCTCTTCATTGCATCATTCATATACTCCATCTTGTTCCTCTTTCTAGAAATGTTAATAAAATTTTAAATTATGGATATCCATTCTAAGTTTTTTAAAATCTTACTACTAAATAGGGAAGACCTACTAGAGGTCATCCTTGAAAAAATATTCGCAGAAAACTTTAAAACTTGCTTTAAGTTTCACTGATTGATTTCCATTTTTATATCAAACTTTCTTCATTAAATTACTCTTAATATTTTTAATTATTTTAGGAGGTTCTCCAAATTAAGTTCGAACTTTATTAGGAGTTAATATTTAAGGTTAAAACTTAATAAGGAGCATAATTAATTAAAAAATGTTTAATAACTTTACTTCTAAATTTAGTTCAAACTTAGTTTGGAGGACCTCCTAGAGAAACAAAACTTCCTTAAGAGCATTATAATATACTAAATTGTAAACTATATTCATAAAAAATTTCAACTTACTGAATTTTATGGTGATATAATTTACTTACCTCTCAGAAAAGAATCTACCAGAGAGTCTTTTACTCTACTAACATAATATACCTTGATGGATTCTATCCTTAACTTTTTTGTAGCCTACTTATGACACTTTTGACCAGAATAGCTTTTAGACTCATCTATAAATTAATAAGGAAGTGGTTAAAGTGAAAGAAAAAATTGGGAGGAGGAGGTAAAAACAACCCGCCATAGAGCATTAAGTTTTTACCAGGCAAAGTTGACTTTTAATGCAAAGAATCAATAAAGCTTTCCTCTACAAGATAACTTACAAGAGACATTCGAGCGATATACACAACCATATGCCTAGGTTATATCTCAAGCATTAATAGAAAGGTGGCAAGTATATCTGGGAGTTCGTTTGAAGCCATATTATTATTCAAGAGTCCTAAAAATGCTCTTAAAGAAAAGTCAATATCAAAGTTTCGTTTTTATTCATGAATCCTCAGGAAAAAGATTTGGAGTGTCTAAGTCGGTTAAAAAAAATTTTCAAATTCAAAATCTTAAGTCTGTGTATGATCAATTTTTTACCTTATTGATCCATTTCATCAACCCACCCCTCATAAAAGTATCATTATTTATTAAAATTACTTCTCATCTTCTTAATCGGATTCCTTCCTGACATCTCGATCATATGACACGAATATTTTCATTTAAAAATCATATTATTATTATTATTATTATTATTAAATTTTTTTTCTTCTGGGTCGATATATTATATAAGATAAATAATAAAACTATATTTTCTGAATATAATCTAGTTATTAAATTTAGAACAAAGATTGGGAATTATGAACATCATTATTATTGGATGGAATTAATGATGTTTTGAAAAAATGAAATTCGAACACCCTGATTAGTGTATTTTATAAAGACAATTTATCGAGCTAATGATTTTATAATTAGGGCAAACATTATTAATTTCAGAAAATAATAATGATGTTCTTAATTCCCAATCTTTTTTCTTAATTGATTAATTAGATTTTATTCTGAAAATATAATTTTTATTTAACTTATATAAAATATCTGTACCAGAGAAGGAAATTTTTGTAATAATATTTATATTTTTTAACAAAAATATTAGTGCCATGTCATGAAGGAGTCCGATTCATGGGATCCGAAGTAAATATTAATAGATTATGATACTTTTTAGGGGGGGGTGGGATGATCAAATGGATCAATAATGTAAAAATATTATCATGGACCGATTGAGGATTTTGACATTTTTGTCGAAAATATTTTGCACCAACTAGAACCCCCAAAGATTTCTAATAAACAAGATCAAGAATCCCAGTTGAGGCCTTATTGTTGAAGCATAGAAGTAAGTAAAAATGAAGAAAGCAGTCAAGAGCTTTCCATTCTCAGAAATCAATAAAATTATGGTCAAAATTTAAGCGATTAAGACTCCTGTCATGAAAATTATTGACATAGATTCTTTTCTAGAGAGTTACCTCACTCTTGAGGATAAAGAAGAGATGAGAATAATCGCTTATGAGCAATATGTATATGAAATATATCCTTTCAATTGCACTTTTGCTGATGACAAGTTCTAGATGGAATTTGCTAATGAGTAAAATTCTCTTTGATAGATAAATTTTAGAGAGTGCTTGCATATTATTTAATTGGATACTATATTAGTGGAAAAGATCATGATACATTTTGAATTACCCTCCTTGAATTGATTACAGAGAGTTTTTATCTGATAATAAATGCCAATGACAAATTTCCTAGATCGTGGAACAAATAATTGAGTGCATTGAAGAGCTTCACAAGCTTGTTTATGTCAATAGAGATTTAGAGCCAGAGAACATCACGATAAACTTTCAGCCTCTTAAAGTTTATATTATTTATTTCAACAGAGCTCAAAGAGTTCAAACCTCTTGATAAGAACATTTTTACGGTACTCCATGTTATTTCTCAGAAAGATAAGATTGGATAGACAGATAAACT
>ARYC01012349.1:0-11487 GCA_000711775.1 Oxytricha trifallax | reverse complement strand
CTTAACAAGCAAGCGAATCAGAGTATGTGAGGATTGCACGCAACCTCTCAGCATCAGAGGTCACTAAAATCATGATTAAAATATAATACAAGAAAATTCCAGTACTTGCATAGATTGATTAAGATACTTCTCTCTAAAGCTACCTAATTCTAGAGGACTCCTATGACAAGAAAGTTATTAAGGATCATCAGTATGCTTACAAGGTATATCCTTTCAACTATCTCCTTAGTGATGATAAATATTAAATGGAGTTTACTAATGAATATTAAGTACTCACTCAGGCTAGGTTTAAAGAGTGCAAATACTTAATAAAGCTAGATGCTGTTCTCCTAGCCAAAGATCATGTAGCTTTCAGACTACCACTCTTTGAAATCACTCAGAGATTTCATAACTGATCAAAGAAATCAATAGCTTGCATTGATATCAACCTAAGCTATACTATGTATCAAAGTGCTTCATAAGTTAGGCTTTGTTCACAGAGATCTCAAGCCTGAGAATATAATGTTGAACTTTTCACCAGTAACAGTAGCAATTATTGATTTCAACAGAGCCTTAAGAGTGGAAGTATCAAGGCTGGGAAGTGTAATGGAAACTCCAAGCTATTATCCAGAAAGAGAAGACTGGAGAGATGGAGACTTATAGTGGGATGTGTGGGCTTTAGCAGCAATAATAATAGAGTGCGATATGCCTCGCAATGAATACTACTCTACAAGATGCGAGAAGGATGCTAAACAAAGATAAAGCAATTTATTGACAAAACAAGAGTATCTCAATCAATGAAACAAATGGCAGAGTCAATAATAATTAAACCTAACTCAAGGTCAGACATATCAATAGAGCAGATATAGTTGTGGTTAAGTAAGATAAACTTCAGACCTCTCCCACATGATCCTAAGGTGCATTTTGAGTGATTCAATTAAATAGATTTACTATAAATTTCACATTAAAACCTATTAATAACCCCAACCCCTAACAAATTCCCTACAAATCAAAGCACTTATAAACCTCATTAAGGGGTTTTGGGGTTTTGATTCATGCAATAATAAGAATATCTTGTGATTAGTCAAAATTAATAGTATATATTAGAATTTAAGGTTTACTCTTCATATTAAACAGTCACTTTTTTACACTTTCATATAAAAATATAAACATTTGGTGAAAATTAAATTAATAAATCAATAAATATTTCAATAATATCATTAATGATTATTGTTCAATACGTTTTATCTAAGATCAACTTTGGTGAAAGCCTGAATATTAACATACTAATAATTACTTAATTTTGATTAAATATATAAAATAGTTAATTATATATAATATAATAGTCTCACGACAGAAGGGACATTTATTTGAATTTTCTCTGTCAGATTATATAGAATCTTTAGCACAGGATTTACACATATTAAAGTGAGAACAGGGGTACGTAATTAACTCTCTATTCTTTGTAAAGCAAATCTTGCATTAACAAATTCACATATAATTATTATAATACTTATTTATAGTCATTCATATTAAAATTGTTTGTAACTTTACTATAATTATCTATAAATTTTATATTTTAAAATGCACTTGAATCTATCTTCAGGGTCATCGATTTGCACTTAATCATTATTTTCGCCCTCTTCATCTAATTACTAAATTAAGTTTTGCACTTCCTAATTATTGCGATTATTTGACTGTATGAAATGCTTTGTAAAATATAGAGAAGCTGAAAATATGCAAGCACCCATAAGGTATAACAGACTTATACATTAAAATATTATTTTTATTTAATAATTCATAGGAATTATAGACAAGAGTTATAGCCAATAAAAAATTTGACAAACTTTTATTGAAGTAGCTATCTCTTTACTCCCTAAGAAAATGCATAAACTCAAACTTAGAGCCCATAAATATACTGAGTGGATTATTAACTTGAAAAATATTGGCTTTATTATCAAATTTCACACTGCCACCGAGAATAGTAACTTCGTCACCTTCATACATAAAAACATCTAGCTCTGCTACTTTGGCAAAACCAATAAGTAAAGAAATGGGAAAAGTTATAATTGATTTCACAATTATAAGAGCATCTTCAATTCCTGAACTCCAATCTTTGAACATGAGTTATTTGAAGTTTTATCTAGCGTTAAGAATTTATGTTTTATCATTTAATTTCACAAAAACTGCATGATTTCTGTTATCTTAAGTCAAGTTTACACCCTCTTAATGATTAAATATGAAAATTAATTTAATGATAATTATTTAAAAACTATTTTTTAACGTGAGAATAAAGTGAGATACCTAGATAAAGGCGTCTTTTTAAAATTCTTTTTAGGTTTTAGATGGAAAGTAATATAAATGGTAATCAATAAGCATAAATTTCAATTAATATTGGTTGTTTTCATTATAAAATTTTAAATGCCTAATCTATTATATTTTTTAAAGATAATTCTATAAAAAGGAATATTTCAAATAATGTTGCCTAAAACAAAGATATTTTAAAGTGAATATATCAAAAAGTAAATGGACATCAAAAATTTTCTATAACTTATATTATTATATTCTTCTATGTAAATGTAATATCTAATAAGGTTTTATACATCCCTAATTTAATTATATTTGAATTATAAGACAATCTATATTTAATTATTCTATTTATATAATTGATTTCTCAATAGATTAAGATTGTGTTATTTATCAGTCAAGTATAATTTTTACTTTAAAGGATTTGAATTCTTAATTGGGACTTTTCTATTGAGACAATCAAATTGATATCTTTAGTGAATTATTTTAGTGGCGTCTTAAGAATAATTGCTTAATCCAATAAATGAGAAATTTAACCAAGATTTCATCTGCCCACTTATCAATATTGGTTCAGACTCTTAAGAGTTATTGCATCAATAATTTAATTAAATTTAAGAAAAGAAATATATTTTTTAATTGCGAATATAATTTAAAATTAATAACTACTACTGTTTAATTTTAGATTAATATATTTCCATATTTTATGGTTAAAGTTTCTAAAATAAGATTTTATATTAAATTCTAAACAAATCTATTAAAGTAATACCATGAAATTTTAAATATTATTCTATCGCTTCTTTTGTAGGAGGGATTGCTTGTTAACTCTTCAAAAATTTAATCAATCTTCTGGTTTCTAAGTAACTGCCAGCCAGAAACAAAAACTTTATAAAATACCCACATATGCAAAATCCCATCAGACTTGGGATCAAATTCTTTTCTCTCACTGGCATTTATTTTTTAATATATTCTTTTGCTTTTAATTTATTATTCTATATTTTCTGCAATTTAGTAATGTTAATAAATAAAATGAAAAATAGATTTTAGTAAGAATTTAATATTTTTGAAATCGAATACTTAATGTAATAATCAAAAGTTTGAATCTAAAAAAAAGTTACTTAGTTTAACCACTCTTCTTAAGATAATCATACATTTCCTTCTTAATATTTTTTAATATTTCTTCTTTCCGTTCTTCTACTAACTGTCTGTCTGGTGCCTCCTCTACTCTTACTATATAGACCTCTCTAAATATAAAATTTTAGAGATGTTTTTTTAAACTAATATTTTTGTGAGTGCTATAAGTTTCCATTTTGTAATTATTAGTATCTATTTTATTTAGCAATTCTCGATTATTTTTATAAAATGAAGAATCTAATTTTACGAAAAGGGAGGTTTTAAACAATTCAAAAATAGAGTATTATGGTAATTTTTTTGAAATTGGGGATTATTTAGCAAGAATATAATTTTGATACTTGTTTTTAATATAAAAATTTTAATTTTTATACCGATTTATATTATTTCATCTCTAAGCAAATTTTTTAAAAAATTATAAGTAATTTTGAAACTTTCCTTATAAAATGTTTATGACTGTTACCGTTTTAGCATAATAAAATTTTAATAATCTTTTAAGATTCGTTACAAATTTTTATTAAGTCTAGGATTTATATGAAAATTGTGACTTATTATAATAATAATAATAATATTGTAGGAATACATTTGATTTAGGGAAAAATAAATTAAATTTAAATTGTTCATTATTAAATTATTGGCAGTTAACTTTCTCGAAACCTAGACAATATGGTACTTGTTCGATAGAGAATTCAAAATTAGTTGGACTTTATTATATGCTGTACCCCTCTATCGCATCCCTGTAGCGAGGTAACTCAACTTTAATTTTGGGTGATTTGTTTAGCATATTTTAATGCCAAAATTAAAGTCGAGTTACCTCGCTCCAGGAATGCGATAAGGGGATACCGCCTGCAATAAAGTCCAACTAATTTTGAACTCTCTATCGAACGAATACCATATTGTCGAGGTTTCGAGAAAGTTAACTGCCAATAATTTAATAATGAATAATTTAAATTTAATTTTTTTTTCCCAAATCAAATGTATTCCTACAATAATATTTATAATAATATTTATAATAATATTTTTTTAGATCACATTGAGGTCTCTGGGGACCCCCGATATATATATATGATAATATGTTAAGAGTCAAGCCCTTTTAAGTTATATATGATTAGTTAGTTAATATGGACATTAACATTTTCACTTAAAACAATTAACTTCTCTTTCATTTTTGCCTTACCATTTCTTTTTTTTACTGTGTTCTTTCCTGTGTCTCTGTTTTGTTCTGAATTTAGAGATTGAATGGTTTGTCTCATTAAGTTGACCAACGAATTGAATTTCATTTACACTTTATTGAAGTGTGTTGGTGAGAAGAACTCTTTCTTATATGCTTCTTAATTTCAATTCAGCTTAGGACAAAGGGCTGAATTGGTTGATTAACTAGATTTCCCATTGTTCAAAATGAGGGTCAGAGTTGATTTTCTTAAAATAGATTAGTCTTTAAAGTAATATGAATCTGATTTAATTTGGTTGAAAGTTTTGGAATTTACTCAGCATAGTTCTGTTTAAACTTATTTTGTTCTGAGTAGTATTTCTAGTTTTAAGTTCAGAGACTAGGTGTTTCTATTTAGTATTTTTTTTGGTTCCGTCAAAGGGCCGATCAGAATCTGGTCAAATTCTGATGTATAGTCTAGTCGTGGCGTATTAATAGAGCCCTTATTTAGTACCCTTGATTAGGACATATCTAATGTCTGATTTTTACCGAGGATTGACTCCTTTGGCATTTCTTGACCTTTTTTCTTGAGTGCTAGTTTCCTTTTATTTAGATGAGGTTATGACTTCCTGATCACATCTTTAGGAGTCCGGTTGGCTTCTTTTTATTTTAATTAAAGAAGTAAGATCTTTTAGTAGGTTAGTTAGGGTTTGGATAAAATGTTTTTTACCTGAAGTTACATTCTTATTTTTGGTAACTTTCTCTATCCTATTTAGTATTGGGGTTTTGGTTTAGGGATCTCTGGCTTATGTTGAATTAAGAAGCCTGTTTGGACCTTAGGGTAGAATCTTTCTTCTTAGTTTTTATTGATATCTCTGAAATTTAGCTTCTCAGTTGTTCTGGAACCTTTTGAAGTTTAAGTATTAGGTTTAGGTGGGTCTTCTTTGTAAACAAGACTATTGAAAAATTGTGAGAATTTTTATTTCTTTTAGAAAGAGTTAGCTGTAGTAGGTATTTAGTCAGGGACTTGCCAATTGAGTCATGTTTAGTAGGTTGATGATTTTAGTACTAGCTACTTACAGTTATTTTTCTTCTTGGGTTGAGAAATGTTTTTGTACCAGTCAACAACTTCACTGTATAGAGCTACTTAGTTGTTGTCTAGAGGGAGGGAGTCTATGTCGTCGACCTCTATTTCTGAGTCTGTGTCGTAACTGTAGTACATCAGGTATTCGGGGTATTTAGTAGGGTAAGCTTGTAGAATGATTTCTTCATCAGACATTTCACTGTCTGTTTCCCAATGGTCGTAGTCGTGTCCATTAATAACTTCACACCTAGATGGTGCTTCATTATTGAAAGAACTTTAGGTTCGAACTCATTTAGGGTAACCGCAGTTGAGGGACTGTTCATTTTAATGTGTGCAATATATGGACTTATTTTCACAGTTCCTTTAAGTATCAAGATGATTTATTAGTGATATATTATAAAATAATAGATTGTAAAAATAGTTTTATAATATAACAGAGATTTTACTATTCTTTTTAAAACTAACGAAAGTTTGCATAGAATTTATTGAATCATAGGTAGTTATATATTTTTTCTCAATTTTTTTAGATAATCTAAAAATGCAAAAACATAAAAATTAGTAGTAGAATCCTTGAAATTCAATAGACATTTAAACATCATGAAAGTATTTAAGATAATTCCTAGTGTTTAGCAATAGGAAAAATTATTTTAATTTTCACATTTTTAAATATGGTGTTTTTGTTTAAATGGTGCAAAATAGTTAATAAGCTAAGAAAATATAATAACTTTCTATCAATATTAATTTTAATTGTTAGCAAAATCAATAAATTTGAGTCTTATTTTAATCCCTATGATACCTTTAATTTACTTATTTAAGTTTTAAACATACCATCAATTATTAAAATTGCTAAAAATTAAGTTTAAATTATATTGCTTTATTATATTAGAAAAGAAAAGTTCATATAATAATAAAACAATAATTTAATAACAATAATACTCTCTTAATTATTTAATATGAGTGAGTGACTTTGAATCCTTGGAGCAACTACACTATACTGTCCTGATGTAGCAAAGTGCGAGGTACTTGCACCCCTGGAACAAGCTAGTGCTACTCTCTCACAAGACAAACACTGGCGCCGAAGATGCAGTACTTTGACTGCTAAGTGAAAAGACTCGACAAGAACAGATACAGATCCATCACTGAACCAGAGCAACTCGAGACTGAATCAAACCTCGGAATAAAGATCATACCAGACAAAATCAAAAAATCAAATTCAGAACCACTGTCATTGACCAACTCACAGTTCCGGACCCGTGTCTAATGCTACAGGGTTCTTAGTGAGAGGCCAGGAATATACGGTAGACATATATGAAAATTAAAACTAACTAACTAAAACTAATGTTTTTTTCGCAAATATATGTATCACTCACTCATATTAAATAATGATTAATATTAAATATATCTAGAATTAATTTTTATCTCTAGATTTTTTAATTTACCTTATAGTTACCTCTAATACTCTCTTATTGTCTAAGTTTATAATAACTTTGTTTAGATTGAAGACTTGATATAAAATCAAATAACTAATATTTCAACCATAAAATCATCAAATAAAACAAAATTAACTGCAAAAATTTAAATATACCAAGAAAACTCTTAATTACTCTCAACTAATGGTAGCTACCTATGAATTTTTATATTAATTTAGTTTCTCTTATGTTTTATCATCGCAATTATATCCATCTTTATATTTTAATATTATGCTAAAATAGATAATTAAAAAATACTATAGAGTAATATATTTTTTATTTGACAAACGATTTTAAAATAAAATGCAAATTCAGGATCTGCAATTAAAGCTGACTCAAAGTTAATGATTATGCTCTTGTTTATTTTGTATTGATGAGCCCAAAAATTATGATAAACTGTGATTAAATTTTATTACTTCTGATGTGATCCATTGTAATTTTATTTTTATCATCAAATTAAGAATCATTTTTTCAGTATAATTTTATATTAAATATTAGATTCCTTAAAATAGATATATTTCATCCCCAATAAATTATAACATTCAAACTAAATCTTTATTTTAAATAAATTCATAAAATTTTCGAAAATAATATATGGAAAACCCTAAAAAATAATGGAATTTTTATCATTGATGCTAACGTTACTAATAAATGATAGAATATCCCAACATTTAAACTTATTTATCGTAAAGTCATGATCCTTTATTTAAATATTATATTAGAGCTATTTTATATATTATTCTAATGATATTTACTTGAAATAAGATTCTAAATTATATTTTAAGATTTAACATTCAAAATGAATATTAACATATAAACTATTAAAAAATTTCTATTGAAAAAATCTTGTAAACTTTGATATTAAAATAAAAACTCTAAAACGGTATTTTAATTAAGGATTTAATTAACACATGATTAATTTCTTTATTGTAATTTTCATTCGATATCGATTTATGAGATTGAGTTCAATTAATCGTAAACTTATTTGTGCAATATATATTTATTTTGATGCTAAATTTTAGCAATGTTTATTACTAGCTATGATGCTTTCTTACTATATTCAATCCTTCTTCCTTAAATTTACCTTATCTTACCAGTGCCTTTCTTGATTCATCAAAAATAATCAAAATCATACAGAAACTCAAAGATAGTACTAAATGAGTATTTATTATGACTTAAAAGTATTCAGAATCATTTATTTTATTGAATATTAATGAGGAGTAGCAATTGCTCTACTACCAAAACCTATTTGAAATTGTGAAACATATAACAAAATCTTAATAATCATGCTAAATTATATTTGTTAACAAATTATAGCAAAGGGTGAAGGTAAGCATCAATTCGAATAGGAATCCAAGGTATTTCAATTTTATTTCAGTTTATTAATCATTATATAATTTGCGAATAAATGTATTGAACTATGCTTGTCATTTACTGCTATGCAATTGATTAAGTTCTAGTCTTTTCAATGATATTGTTATGATAAAATAAAAATGCAATTCACTAATATCAAATGATTAGTAATTAAAATTGTTTGCAATTTGGGTCATTACAACACTTACAAAGTATTTAATATAATATTTAATATGTTTTAATTAGACAGCCTCGGGTGTATAGCAATATTGCTTTTTAGTGATATTTGAGATTCTCCAGAATTAATTAAACAATTTTTCTCCTCAATAAATTTTATAGCTATTAATAGAATATTTCTTATTAATATATCATATCTTAGAGTTTACAAAGTAAGCAGATTAAACATAAATGACAGCCTCAGGTCAATTTGTTTAATTCTCCAGAATTTAGGAAAACTTTCTTCATTAGGATCCCATCTGCATCTTATTAATATTATTAATTTTAATGTTAAGAATTTAATCTTCCCCATGCTTATCTTGATTTAAAGCTGTAGAAAAATTTAAGTAATTTTATTTTGATTTTTTTAATAAATTTATTTATTTAAAAACAATTAGAACAATCTGACATCAATCTTGGTATCATCTTAAACTCCCCAAGCAATAACACGTCTGTGCTCGTCAAATCCGTAGTTTGTATTGCCAAGATTTAAAAATAAACTTTGAAATTTTTATTGCTAACTAGTTAATTTTATATAAAATTGGGTTGGTTGGGATCATAAATATCAGTTGGATTTGGTTTATAACTAAATAATTATAAATTTAAAAGCATTTATGTCTTTTTAAAATTGTTAATTTATTTTGAATTTAAGGAATCTACCTTTTTCGGGGTCTGTATCATCCATTAATTCTTCTTCAGCATGCTTTTTAGCCAGCAAATCTCCATGAATAACGTGAATCTTATTATAGTTTATTTTTTTCATTAATTTTTTAATAATTAAAGATCAATTTAGTCTGGTGAGAGTTCTTCCTCTTTAATTGTAAAATGATAATCCAATTTAGGGTTAGTTATGATGTTAACTTTGTGAGCAAAGTCAAATATTATATATATTATTTACTTTATCTCCTGTAATCATAATAACTTTAATTCCTGCTTTTCTGCATTTTTCCAATAATCTATATACTCTTGGTCTTGTGGGGTCATTATTCAATTAAAAATTTTAAAATAATTTGTAAAAAGTTAATAAAAAAAAACTCATTAAGTGAGACAATACCGACAAGTGTGAGTCCAAACATTGGATACCATCCATTAGCAGAAGTCTCATCTTTGCTTTGTCCTTGCCATTTCTTCCAGTTCTTGACATCAAATGGATAAGCTGGGTTCTTAGTGTATTCTCTAGGATCTAGTTATACCTTACAATATTATTCATTTATCAGCATAATCAGCGAATGGCTTTTCTTCATAATGAAATAATTAGCTGCATCTACTGAGAATTTTTTCTGGTGCTCCCTTCATGAATATGCATAAGTTTTACTCTGTAATATACATATATTGTAGGAATACATTTGAATTTGGGAATATAATTATAATTAAATTAAATATAAATCAAAATTGTGGCAGTTAAAGTTGGCCAATTTAAACGATCTTGGGCTCATTCTATAAAGAATTCAAAATTAGCTGGACTTTATTATTGGCGATACTATTTTATCGCATCCCTGGTGCGAGATAACTCGACTTTAATGTGGGGGTATAATTTAATGAATTTAGAGGTGTTTAATTAAAGTGGAGTTATCTCGCACGAGGGATGCGATAAAATAGTATCGCCAATAGTAAAGTCCATCTAATTTTGAATTCTTTATAGAATTAGTAGATTTAATTATTATTTGAATATTAATGAATTCGAAATGCATATTAGTTCACTTAAGCACTTTAAACTTTAATCAAACTAATTTTCTTCATAAATGGAACAGACTCACATCTCCAGACCCTTAATAATTTGCTGATAAAACTTGTATCCTATAGTATTTTCCAGATCCTTCAAAGTGGATAAGACCTGTCCACCCATTTATGAATCTTCAATATAATCGCTGAGTCTCGAGTTGCTTCGCTTTTTCCATTGAAGTTTTGCCAAGTCATGAAGTCTTCTTACTCTTTAATTGTCAGCTGATCTCAAACGTTGCCAGAAGACAGCTTCATTTTCACACTCTTGGACGAATATAATCCTCTTGATTAACCCTAACATCTGTTTCCTCGGCCAATCATTTACTATAGCTTTCGTTCTGAGCACACAGAGCATGCTATCATCACAAACGCATCCTTCTTAAACTTAGTATCGAAACCTACACTGTTGATGTCTTTCATTAGTAAAATCCCTGTTTCTCTTTCTTTAATTTGCTGCCTGCATTACTTATCATCTGAAAGATAAATGTCATACTTATTCCCCCTTTGTAACTTAAGTTTAAATTCCTCAAAATCACAAAAGTCTACGATTATTATAAGAGCTTCAAATTAATATCTCTTTACTACTTCAGATAAAAGTTGACTGGACATCGACTTTATCTTTAGAGAGAATCACTTCACATAGATATTATTCTTTAAGTTATTTTTGGAAAAGCAGCTCTGACTAAAAGCTTAATACCCTTGGTTTTTTAATTGTCTCTTCGATGACCACTGAATGATGTTTAGTGAAGGTTGCTGAGAATAAAAATACCTTTTTATTCGAAAACTGTTACAAGCCTTTTATCACATTGCCAAAGGAAAAGAACGAGCTGTTGTCAATTATAGTATCGAACTCATTCAGTATCACTATTTCATCTTTGAACGAATGCCTGTAGTAGTTGACTATATCAACCACACGAACATCTTCATGTATGGAGCCAAATATTTCATCCGTCTAACTTTGCTAGTTCTCGTTAGGTTCAATGATTGTGATTTTTTATCCTTTTAAAGCGTGATAGTATGCAATCAGTGCCTATATCCAGGTCTTGCCAGAACCTGTTGGCATGTCAACTATAGTGCAA
>ARYC01012345.1:0-17134 GCA_000711775.1 Oxytricha trifallax | reverse complement strand
ATATGACTAATTTCCATCATTAAAAATCTAATTACTTAAAATTAACAGTTTAGAGTATTGATCAACAACTTTAAATAATTGATATTTGATTTAATTTTATTTATCTTTACTTTTCTTGGAGTAAATTTATGTATAATAATTTACTACATAAATATTTGAAATTGCTCTTTAAAACTTGAGAAAGAATGATTAACTGAGGGTGGAAAAGAACAGCAATCTAATATGTCTCAAGAGGTAAATAAAAGAAGGCAATAAATTTAAGATTAAGATAAACTTTCACAAATAAACTGAAAGAGTTGCTTCATGAAATACTATATCAACTTTAATAAAAATCAAACATTTAATATTATGATTATTATTATTAATATTAATATTTGTAATAATCTACATATGGCAACTCTTTATTCATGAAACTTAGATAATAGTAAGCAAAACAAGTGAGCACAATAAACTGCAAATTTAACGGTAGTCTGATTGATCCATCTCAAGCTTTTAGTCCCAACCTGGATGATATTAGATTGTAGCATGTTAACAGCATTGAAAGCATTCTTTGTAGAAATTAATTTTAGCAAAGAAAATTATTTAATACACAGAATAAAAATGATTCATTTGATTAAAAAGTATATATTTTATATCTTTTACAATTATAATTAGTTTATTTAAATTGATTTTTCATCTTAAACAATTTTGATTGTCTTCTAAATAGCCTGTCATAAGACCATTTGCACTTATTATCAATGAATTAAACTTCTAACTCTAGGAAAAAATCCTAGTAATTGTCATAAGTAAAAGAGAAAAAAAGTACGCATGTAATTGATTGTTGTTGATTGTCTGCTACTTTTTATTTAATTTTATTATTAAATATAATTACAACTAGCTTGATATGCTGATTTAATCAGGCATTACTAAATTTATGATAATTATATAAATTAAACTAAAGCTTACCATTTGATAAGCCTCTTTACTTATAAATTATCATGAAATCACTTATGTTATTCTATGTTAATAATTTTGCTAGATACCATATTCTTCTTTATTATAGTATTCATAAATATCAATGAATTAATTAGCATCTGCTAGTTTCATTGCTTTCCAACTTAATCTCAATCGAAAACATTTAGTATTCTTGGTGCTGCTATTTCAATTTGCTATTTTGTTCTTTGTTCCTGGCTACTGTCTCCTAATTTGATTTAACAATATATATTATTCTGATTATTGAATTTACATTAAATAAATATCCTCAATTAACTATTAATATATATATATATTGATTTATAAAAAACAAGATGGTTAAATGTTTAATAATTTTATATTTAATTAAATAAACTACATGATTTTATAAAGGAATGAGCAGAAGATCGATTAATTCTACATTCATTCAGATTAGAATGGTTCTTGGCAAGTAGCTAAGGAATATATATAATAAATAGAGTCACGCTAAATATGAAAATCAGTAAAATCATAAATCAAATAATTAAATAGAAATATTTATCTAATTGCTTTCAAATGTCTGTTTAAAAATATCTAAATTAAATTAGAGTTGAAACATTTAATATATATATATAATTAATATAATCTCTACTATGCTTATTAGATGAAAAGCAACTTAATAAAAACATTTAAATGTATTGAATTCAATATAAAGATAGCTAAAATAAACAGATTATGCAGTCAGCTGCATTTGTTTTTTAAGAGCTTTATATAATTCAAGTGATATTCACATTATGTTAATTATAAATTATAACTAATAGAGTATAATGTTATTCTTATAACTTCCTATATTGAATATATTTTTTATTCATAAGATTTCTATAATATTATATGATATATTATTTAACGAGGTATAAATAGTATGCTCATTTTCTTGAATTTTCCTCAATCTTAGATTTTGCATATATTAACTGGTGAAATGAATTTATCACTTTTAATTTTATTTATGCTTTGTTTTAGTATTAATAACAAATTGGTTGAATTTCTATTTTGTATAGACAATATCTGGTGACTAACATCTAATATCTGCATTTAGACATCTTATTAAACAGTTAGTCTTGCCTTTTCTATATAGACTTAACTTATCTCCTAATAATCACTTATTATGTATTATTGCTAGTATTTGTTTGAATGATCGTTGTTTTTATGTTTTAATATCAGTAGTTACTAAAAATGGCAAATGCGATATTCCAATGTTAACTACACATTATCCTTACTTAATCCATTAATTTGAATTCTGCCTGGTTCTATTTTACTAGTTTACACAATGGTTCACTGATGATCTCTGAGGAGAGCAGCATTCTCAGTTGAATCTGCTCATTTAAGTTGAACTTTGAAAGTTCTATTATGTAATCTACTATTAATTACCAAGCGGAATCTCTTGTAATGATAATTAAAATATTAAAAGCATTGATTTGTATAAATTTATAATTATTTTCAATTACTAATTAGTGCTTATGGTTTAGGTATGTTTTATTATATATTTATGAAGTATACACATATGGTTTTTAACAATATAACTTAAATTAAAGCTGCCAATTATTTATTTATCACTCATTCTAACATCAATCATTAAGTTGTTCTTGAAATTTTCACTAAATTTTATTGAAGGCATTTAATTTAATTGAATAAATGCATAATAAATTATTAGGTTTATATTCCTAGTGAAGCTAAAAGATTAAATAATCCTTATAATTTCTAATTTATAAGCAAAATACTCCTAAACATTATATTACCTTCACAAAGATTATCTGATTTTCATAATTAAAAAGGGTGAATATTACTTTCAATAATCAGGATTAAAAGTAAAGAAACATCGTGTTATACTGAGTATTATTAATTCCAAATGTTCTTATTAAGTTTACTGCTCAGAATCATTTGCAACCTAGTTATTCTCAAAGCTACTTTTATATTAAGTAACTTCGCAATTATGCTTTCTTGACGTGATGTATGTTCTGATTTTGTCATAAGGAAATAATGAATTCCTTAATATATTTCATGATTATTTGGCATTTAAAAGTAATAACTGAATGTAATTGTAATGCTTGATTAAATTAATTTTGCTATATTGATTGATTTCATTATTTTAAGTTTAGCTCTATCTTTATTCGTATTATTTACATTTCGATGATTTTAGTAGATGGTCTATGTTTTTAATATAAATATAATTTAAAAGTTTCACTGTTAATATTTTATTGTTAAATGCCTACTCTTTTCATCTAATACTTGTCTTACTTCAATTAATTACAATTAGTCAGATTAGTTCTGAATTATTATTAAATTTGTTTTATTGTACAAGGAAAGATATATTAGGATGTCGTTTTTTTTTTATGAAATACACTAATGATTAATGCTTTAAATAGTACTTATCTAACAAAATTTATCAATATTTTTTCCTAATATTTTTAATACAAATTTAGAAAAATAACTGATTATAATAAACTTACCTCCATTTTATATCGTTTTATTCTAGATAATTTATAGTACAATAAAATATACTCTGCTCTTAAATTTTTATAATATTAATGATATTGAATGATAAGTTAGGTCATTAATAAAATTCAGTAATCTGATTAATCTTGTCTCTATTTGCATTAAATTAGGAATATAGGAATATAATAATTCAAAAATAAATTCATAATAATGTAAAATTTAATTAATTTAAATATATATTAAACTGCCAGATCTCATTAATCTCCTAAAGTTTTAACTTGATTTACTAGCATAATTTATTTAATAAATGAGTGTTTTGTGAATTATTCATATGATGGTTTGCAGCTAATCATAAAAACTATTATTTAATTATAATAAAAGACTAGTTTAATAATTTTATGAATTAAATTCTGAAATTAATAGAAAATGCTAATTAATTATCATTTAAATAAAAATTTTGTTCTTTTCTAAATTGAAAATTACTTAATGGAGCTTCATCATTAAAGAAAATATGAAGTTGAATTCAATCTGAATATTAAATACATACTTTGGTGTGTAAATAACTTTCTTTGATAAAAATTATATAGTTTTAATTATGGGATTTAATAGCATTAAATTTCAATGATTATACTTATATAATTATTTTTAAATGGCAAATTTTTTTTAAATACCTTATATAAATGAAAGATTGATTAAATGACAACTAAAATGCATATTTATAAACCTTAAAACTTTCATAAATGCGGTTTTTAAAACTTAAATAAACGATTGATCAATCAAATCGTAGAATAAAAAGTGCTCTGAATCGAGAAAGTATAAAAATTAAAATAAGAAATCGAGCAATTATAGAATGATAAGTTATATTGATATCAGAAAAAAGCTTAATATGGATAAAAGAGAATAGAAATATAATAAAAGTTATAATAAGGAATGGTTAAATATAATTACAATATATTGTAATATTTCGGATGTGTTTTTATATATTTTGTATCAATCGAATTTATTTTAAAATTATGATAATAATCTGAATATTCATTAAGGTAAGTTAATTAATATATACAAATGGTTGAAATTCATTAGTAAATATTCAAGTATTAATAATAATTTTCTTTTTTAATGTTTTTTACTCGTACTGTTATTATTTAATAAAAAACTGTTTTATAAGCTCTTATTTTATTTCTATATTTGTTCTTTATTTTTTTAAACTACATATAAAAAATGTCAAACTATAATTATTCGATTGAAGTAGTATATATAATATAATTTATTATTCGATTATAATTGTAATATTAGATTGATAAAATATTATATAGGAAAAATCTGTAATAAATTTAATTAAAATCTCCATAGATACTTATTCAGAATTAATTTGAAATTGCTTAAAAAATGTGATATGTATTAATATTTAACAACATCTATAATATTTGAATTTAATTTTTAATTTACATAGATAAGTAGAAAATTTAATAAATATAAAATTCAAATCAATTGACATGTTTATAGCTTTAAAATATTTGAATCTAGTACCAAAAATCCAAAAGTTGTAATTAGCAATGAATTAAGATGGTACTATGTCAAAGGTGTTTTTAATCATTAATATTCCTTTATTAGTATTCCTTTATAAGTAAATCATTATTTTAAAAAGTCTTATTTTGATCAAAACAGCAATCTATATAATTTATCATTTTATTATAATTATAAATAAAAAATGTAGAAAAATCAAATAAAAATGGCAATCAATTAACTAATTCAACAAGCATTTTGATTTATTTCATATAAAACTACTTATCAAATAATAATAAAGAGTAATAAATGCATTTCACGTAAATGTAATTTATTTGTCTTAAAATAAAATAAATAATATAAAATATCATCTACACTAACACTGAATATACTAATAATAATAATAATAATAATAATAATAATAATTAGATCACATCGAGGTCTCTGGGACCCCCGATCATTATATGTGGTAATATTTAAGGGTCTAGCCCTTTTAGTGTGGAAATTGTCATTTCCTACTTTTATACTGAGCCTTTGTTCATCTTCTTCTTTTGCCTCCTCTTCTTTTTTGTTGCGTTTTTTCTGCCTTGGTTTCTTCTTTTTCCCATTTTTCTTCCTCCTTTCTCGTTTTGCTGAGGATTTGAATGGTATTTCCGTTTTCCTGAATTTAAATTGATGGTAAAAATTCTTGACATTGATGAAAAATTCAACTTTTATGAGTCGAATTTCTGCGTTCATTCTTGTTGTAATCATCTGAATTATATTAGATTTAATGTAATAGGCATGTTTTTAGAGGTTTTTGACATGGAGTTCAATTTTATTTAGGTGATCGTGGATGTTTGTTGAAATTGAGATGCAGGCATCTCCATTAGCTGTGAGTGTTTTTAAAAGTCCAACATTGATAAGTCTGATTAGGTCAATGGTTTCTTAGGTTGGATTATAAAAATTCCCAACTTAATGGGTTATGAACGCTTAGAGGGTGGCATCATCCATGCCAACCACTCCGATCATTTGATCTTTACTTATGTTTTTAAACACCCCCTCTATTGCTGTTGAGATCGCTCTTATAGGGTTATAAATCCTAGCATCTATTTCATTAATGTAGAGTGAAATGCATGATTCTCTAGTATCGAATCTTTATTTTAGTTCAGCTCTTGAAATTCTTTCCATATCTTAGTTGTTGGATCCTTAATAATTAATTTATTAATTATAATATTTTTATTAATTAATTATTATTTCTTAATTAGGGTGCATATTTAGTACTAAACCTTAATTATTTTATTAGGCTATTTAGTACTATTTTTTTGTGATGATTTCTTTGCCGTCATCTAAGTTTTTTATAATTTGACACGTGACTTTTGTTGAGGGTACTTTATTGGAGTATAGTTTTAGCATTTCATTTATCCTGGCCTGTAGGAGTCGTAGCTGGATTCTCCTAGTGGATTGTAGTCTTCTTTCCCCTTGTAGGAACTCCAGTCGTCTTCGTTGTCTGATAAGACAACTCTTTTTGTATTATTTCTCCTTTAGGTTCAGTTGGATAGTATTATATTTCAAAGCTGGCAGCTTAAGGAGCTATGTCTCCCAAGAGTCTCCGGAAGAATTCTTCTTCGTCATACGAGACGGAGTTAGATTAGGTGTCAATTTTTTACGTGGTTAAAGTTATTTTTGGGGTTTTGGTTCAGCTTGTTGGGGTCTTATAAACTTATTGTTGATTGATGAAAGTCTTATGAGTTGAGAAAGTTGTTGTGTCCAAATGTATTGTGTCACAGGAGAATAACTCTTAAAATTAGAGTTTTGTGAGTTGGATTTGGAACTCATTTATTAGCTTGAATCCTTTTCTTATGATATTTCTAGCAGCAAAAGTTATTATTTCTAGTAAATAAAGGCCCTATTGGTCTTTATTTAATTTTATAAGTTGTAGTATATATTATGCTAGATGTAGAGTGTCATTGTTTTCGATGTCACCCTTAATAACATCTCATTAGATTTTGCTCAGTATACCCATTCTGTGACTCTGATTTTTTTAACTTCCTTATTTATTTACTGAATATACTTTCTTTTTTTTTACCAATCAACTATAATAGAGTTTACTATGTTATTTAAATAGAGAGAATCGCAAAGATGGGAATTTTTTTAAACTATTCATTAAAATCATCATTAGATTAAATAGAATACAGATATTTTAGGTTAATCACTTTGAATATTTTATTTTTAAAGAGCAGTAAAAAAGATCATTAAGTTAATTTAAAATGAAAGAACACAACTTATTCTATAAATATATATCTATAAAAGTAATCTCACAATGAGAATTAAGTCTAACGATATATGAGAGAATCACTCTCAGTAGATGATCTAATAAAAAAGTAGAATAGAAAAAGAAATTTGCTTAATTGAGTAATTATTTTACTATTTCATTTACCATTAATTAGCGAAGTAATTAATATTGTAGAAATTCATTTGAATTTGGAAAATTAAATATAATTAAATTAATAATAAATCAAAATCGTGGCAGTTAAATTTGGCCAATTTGAACGATCTAGGGCTCATTCGATAGAGAATTTAAAATTAGCTGGACTTTAATATTGGCGGTACTATTTTATCGCATCCCCAGAGCGAGATAACTTGACTTTAATGTGAGGGTATAATTTAATGAATTTAGATGGGTTTAATTAAAGTCGATTTATCTCGCTCTGGGGATGCGATAAAATAGTACCGCCAATAGTAAAGTCCAGCTAATTTTGAATTCTCTATCGAATGAGCCCTAGATCGTTCAAATTGGCCAACTTTAACTGCCACGATTTTGATTTATTATTAATTTAATTATATTTGATTTTCCAAATTCAAATGTATTTCTACAATACTTATTAATATTAAAAAATAAGCTCATAACTTTTATAATTTAGATTACTCATTCTCTCATCATTGTCAACAAATTTGCATATAGAAATATATGCTGAAAATTTTGATTTTAATAATGAAAACCTAAATATATTTATTTATCATGTAACATGAATAAGGAAGGAATCTTTGTCTTAATTAAAATTAAATTATCAACTAATAATGACCAAAATTAGTATAAGTTAATTAAAGAAAAGTTTTAATAGTCAGCAAATATTAATTGATGATAAATTATTAAAGAATAGAGAGTACAATCAATTTTAATTAAATAACTATAACTTTTGATTTAAATTAAAAATATTATAATTAATCAAAGTCGTCAACTTACTAAATTGCATAAGTAAATGTGTTTTATTTTAAATTATGAACATCATATACATATATTTAAATAATATTTAGTTGAAAACTTTATAAATTTGAAAAATTATCAAAAATAACGTTTAGGCTAAGAACATAATATCTTAAAATCATAAATTGATAAGATTTTATTAAGGAAATTATAGTAATTAGAACTAGATTTAAATTAAAAGACTGAATTATAGGTTATTAAAAAAGAATTGAAAAAAGAATGTTTAATAAAAGAACTTTAAATAATTATTAATGATAGAAAAAAGTAATGAAGCAAAAAATATATATATTAAAATAAATAGATTTAAAATATATTTAGGCAAAATACTAAATATTTAAATGAAAAACTTTTCCTTTAAGTCAAGTTTATAACAAAAAATTTATGAGTAATAAAATCAAATACAAAAGTGTCTATTCTAATTTAGGACACTCTCAATACCTTGAAGCATTTTAAGAATATTATAAAACCCCAAGACTAATTTTTGAGTGATTTACGAATTTAAAATTAAAATTAACACTATAATTTACTATTATAAGAGGTTGGTTGCTTTTTGATAAATTAAAAAAGTAATAATATTCTTATAAAGGGCCTTAATCATAAAACAGAAAGCTACCAAAGTTAATAATGAGTTTTTTGATTATAATTCATTCTATTTATATACACCCATAATTATTAGAATTATTGCTCAAACCCAAACAAATATTATGTACATCAGCAAAAGGGTGGTCAGGTATATCATCGACTTCCTCTCGCCCTAAACCGAGCAGCTCGACTTGAGGGTTATGCCCTTCTAAGTTAAGGACGTCCTGGCTCCCATGACCAGCATAGAAATCGACGTCTTCGAGTTTAGGCTAAAATTTTAACTGGAGAACATGAATGTAAAATGGAGGCACAGAGAGACGATCCGGTGATGGAGACCAGGCATCAAGAAGACTGCCCTGCACATGGAAGTTGAAGAGAGGAGAATGGCGCTCCACGCATCACATCCAGGGTCTTCACCTTCGGAGATCACTTTTGGCCCACCAAGAGATTCATTACGATAAAATAATGGACGAGACGCCCATGCTTGAGAGGACTTTCCACCTGTCGAGGACGCGTCTAAGGACAAAGGTAGGGACCCCATTCATTATTGATTGATAAGTGCCACAAAAGCAGTATAAGCAAGCACGATTAATGTGACCACTAGGATAGAAAGCCCTTTTTAGGCCACTATATAGAATGTGCGTACTCCTCGCTTAACCCCTTATCACTGAGCTACTTAAGCTCCTCATCACTGAGCTGCTTAAGCTCTCCTTCTCAACTAGCCGTTAAGCTACTTGCTCCACTATGATAAATAATGACACCCGGTAGAATCTGATTTGATTTAATCTTTCATTGCATTTTCAGATGATAACGCAAATATCTTATTGAACTTGAATGTACAGTCCCTGAAACATAGATCATTAGCAACAATCTTGTAAATCGCTCAGAATGCTGGTGTTTGGGCCCTCTATGGAAAAGTGTCGCACTCATTAATATTGCACTCAGTATTGAGTCTTTTAATGCAGCGGGCTAAGAACAGCCTAACATGGATGAAATAATGGGAAAATTGAAATTCCTCTACGAAAATATGAATTTGAAGATTAAAAAAGAGTTCATACATACTAGAGAAATTATAGTTGGATCAGCTGGATGGTTTAAACAAGACTCCCTATCATTAATGAAAAGAATACATCTCACACTTTATCATGTTATAAGGCTGTAAGCCAAGAAAGATCACCAATAACGAAATCATCAGAAGGAATTATTAAGTCTCGAGAGTTGACTGTAATGTCTTTCCGCTGACGCTATTGAGGTTTGCCATCTTTTGTCTTTGTTGGATTCAAAACCCCAAAACCCCTTAATGAGGTTTATAAGTGCTTTGATTTGTAGGGAATTTGTTAGGGGTTGGGGTTATTAATTAAATGCGAGACAAAAATTGCAAGCTTTTGGGGTATATTTATGATGAAGAGTATATAGATTTAGTGTTTTAACTGCGTTTTGGATGTGATATGTATTGTGAATAACTCAAACCAGTACTGAACTATAAGTCTATTGCACTGCTCTTAAAGCGTAGTCCCTCAACTGTTCGTTCTCACTGCTTGAAAACTGTGTAATTAAAGCAATAATAGCTGAATTCTTAGCCTGAGAGGAAGTCTAAGTTTCTTTGGAAGCATATTGACTATCTTATTAATGAAAAAACTTTGAAGTATTGGGCTCACTTCTCTCTCGACTAACGAGCTATTATGTTCACCGCCAGTTCCCTGAGTTGAAGATCTCTGCATAGTCTGTTGCAAACATTTATAAACGAAACGGTATCTCTTACAAAGGTGTAGATCATATCAAGAGAGTTATTGATTTCACTCTGCCATTTTACAACAACAAGCTAAATTATTTTTATAATTAAATGCAGAGAGCCTAATAGAATAATATTAAGTTTATTCATGCTGACGAGGCTGTGTTTTACCTCCAACACTTTCATCTAGAAGTCTTGGTATAAGAGGCATAGCAACATAAAAGTATATGACTAGAAAGTCAAGGTATAAACAATGGCTATTCTTGGAGGAATTAGCGAGGATACTGGTTTAGAAACTTATCTTATTCATCCTAGCTCTATTAAGACAGAGTAGTATATAAAGTTCTTAGAACAGCTGAGAGAGAAGTACCCTGAATAAGAGATTATACTATTCGTTGATAATCTTTCTGTTCATAAGACAAAAGATACAAGGAAAAATTATGATCAACTAAGAATAACACCAGTGTTCAACGTGCCTTACAGCCCATAGTTTAATGGAATTGAATTCTACTGGGGTATACTAAAAGGTCGTTATAAGAAACTGCTGCTATACCATCTAAATCCCTCTTTCTCCTGCCGACTAAATTTTTTTCTTCCAGCTAAAGTAAACGTGCCACCACTAAGTCTTTCAAAATTACTGATTTATGATTCAAAGATTCTATCTATACTTTAGGATATTTTAATATGGTTTTGGAAGGTTGTTCTTAAATCACGTTTTGAATAGGTTTTATCCACAAAAACCAAATTAGATTAGACTTTTAGGCACCCCAATATTCTTGATAGACTTTGGCCTAGTTCTATATAGATTTTTTGCTTCCTGATTTCATGACTAATCACAAGGAATAGATTCTAGAGTAGAGAGAGTTACTAAGAAAAATTTATCTGGCATCTTGAACGAAGCGAAATGCATGACCTACCTATCAATACAGTAGACTTTATTAAAAGCTCAGCGAAGAGAGTAATTAAATTTATTGGCTTTAAAAGTGTGCTAAAGAAGGGAGAGTGAATGTATATAAATAAGTTTTGTAGTTAAGTTAATGAATATATAAGTCACATTAAAAATTCTTTAGAGGGAGATGGCTTCTCTTTCTTTTCTTCTATTTCTTGCTTCCCTCCTACTAAGTTTCTTCTCTTGCTGCCCGCTCCAGCATCTATGTTCATTGACTCTGGAGGCTAAATATTTGAATAAACTCTTGCTGACTTCTTACTTTGTCTGCGACTTTCGCTTTCTGTGAAGCTTGCTCTATTCCTTCATCAAGAATATTCCAGTACCAGATTTTTCTAAAGAGTTAAGCATGAAATCTTTCTTCAAATATAAGGGTGCTTCTGAAGCTCTGATAGCCAGCTCTCACTTATCTTGATCCCTTGTTTGTCTTTATCTTCTGGAGAGATGCTGTAGCTTTTCTTATGAGATTCTTGAATAACTTCTTTCAAGTAATCACCTTTGATTGTTGCAAGTATGCCAAAGAAATAGTTTCGTTCAGGTAGTTTATTTGACAACTACTTCTTAGCAGACAGGTACTGCAAAACCTCTGGGTTGTTCATAGCATCATCATATAAGTTAGTCACTGAGATTTCTGGATAGTTTGGAATCTCTGCAAACTTTACATCTTAAGTTTTCGATGCTTTCTTCTCTTCGCAGAGTATGGCTCTTAGAAATGAGATTTTAGTACCTTCCATCGTTGGCAAGAACAAACCAACTACATAATCAAGATTAGCCACTTTGAGTTCATTACCTTGCTGCACCAGGTAGCGATGCAAATCCTCCTTGCTTCTAAATCTTTGAATCAATTCTTGTGCTTGTACTCTTTTCATTACATCATTCATTTGACTCCATCTTGTTTACAGATCTAAGAAATGATATTCAAATTTAAGTTTATTGATTTCAATTATATACCTCTGTAAAACTTACTATTAAATATGGGCTTCCTATATGAGGTCAACCTCTAAGAAGGGTATGGAGAAGGTTTTGAGAACTGGTTTCAAACTTGAGAGATTGATATCATTTTCTACTGTTATAGTTCCATATTTTTAAATTTAAATTGGTACGTACTTAATTAGGAGCAGCTCCTAAAATGCTAGTACTTAATTAGGAGCATTAATTAAAGCTAGTACTTAATTAGGAGCACCCTAATTTTAATCATAAAATCACAAAATACCTCCTCAAGCACTACGTACTTAATTAGGTGCACCTCCTAAATCGGTACGTGCTATAATCAACTTATAATTGAAAGTTAAAATGGTTACTTCCTCATCTATATTTAGAGCTGGGTTGTCTCTTAACACTCATATTTCTTCTCTTATACTCTAAGAACTTCCCTTGAAACTTGTAGGCTTGCAAAGCTCTCAGTTTTAGAGGCAGTTTTATAATTTTAAATTCAAATTTAAATATGAGCGCTAACATTTTAAGAAAAACAACAGCACTTCCATCAAACTAAATGAGACTTACCTTTGGCAGCAATAAAAAGTGTGATACTGCGAGATGAACTCTCATAAAGAACTACCAGAGCTATCACTTGATGTCTCTATTATTAAAATAGAAATTAATAATAGAAAATAAATGGCAAACAAGTGTGTGGGAGACAGAGAGGAGGAGAAAGGTATTAATGAAACTCCTTTACAAACTGAAGAAATAGAAGTATACTTTTGTGAGCTGTGTGAGAGAGATTTTGCTCATAAATCTATCAGGTTCAGGCATATGAAGGTCCATAAGGAAGCTAAGCCTACTGTATACTTAAAGCATGACAAAGTTGATGGAAAGTATGATTGCTTTGAGTGCATAAGCAGTACTCTCACACAAGAGACTTAAAGAAGCATCTTTTAAAAGCCCACAAGAAAGAAATAGAAGTTGAAGATTAAGACACTCAACTGAAGTTGCTCAACAAAGAAAAGCAAGGAAGCCTCTTTAAGTTGCTGAGCTTTAACAGGCAAGCGAATCAGAGTATGTGAGGATAGCACGCAACCTCTTAGCATCAGAGGTCACTAAAATCATGATTAAAATATAATACAAGAAAATGAAAATTCCAGTACTAGCATAGATTGATTTAGATACTTCTCTCTAAAGCTACCTAATTTTGGAGGACTCCTATGACAAGAAAGTTATTAAGGATCATCAGTATGCTTACAAGGTATATCCTTTCAACTATCTCCTTAGTGATGATAAATATTCAATGGAGTTTACTAATGAGTATTAAGTACTCACTCAGGCCAAGTTTAAAGAATGCAAATACTTAATAAAGCTAGATGCTGTTCTCCTAGCCAAAGATCATGGAGCTTTCAGACTACCACTCTTTGAAATGACACTCAGAGATTTCATAACTGATCAAAGAAATCATAGATAGCTTGCATTAATATCAACCTAAGCTATACAAGGTATCAAAGTGCTTCATAAGTTAGGCTTTGTTCACAGAGATCTCAAGCCTGAGAATATAATGTTAAACTATTCACTATTAACAGTAACAATTATTGATTTCAACAGAGCCTTAAGAGTGGAAGTATCAAGGCTTGGAAGTGTAATGGGAACTCCAGGCTATTATCCAGAAAGAGAAGACTGGAGAGATGGAGACTTATAGTGGGATGTGTGGGCTTTAGCAGCAATAATAATAGAGTGCGATATGTTTCGCAATGAATACTACTCTACAAGATGCGAGAAGGATGCTAAACAAAGTATAAGGCAATTTATTGACAAAACAAGAGTATCTTAATCAATGAAACAAATGGCAGAGTCAATATTAATTAAACCAAACTCAAGATCAGACATATCAATAGTTAGAGCAGATAGAGTTGTGGTTAAGTAAGATAAACTTCAGACCACTCCCACATGATCCTAAAGTGCATTTTGAGTGATTAAATTAAATAAATGTACTATAAATTTGACTTTAAAACCTATTAATAACCCCAACCCCTAACAAATTCCCTACAAATCATAGCACTTATAAACCTCATTAAGGGGTTTTGGGGTTTTGATTATCTCATATAAAACACCTTAGATCAATTAAGAAGTGAGAATTGGAGATAAGAATAATTAGATTTAGAATTAATTTTTATTGGTTAAAATTAAATATAATTGTTAAATTACATAAGAATAGGAAATAATAGAAATGCTTATATATGATTTAGTTTTTATAATTAAAACTGGCACTAATTAGGAGTATTCCTAATTTAAATTTGATTTATTTATTTAATTAATTATTTATATATATATAATATATATATAATATATATTAAAATTGTACAAGTTTGCAAGTTTGCAAAAATATAATTATTAAACATGAGGTTTTGTGATTGTGCAAAAATACCTATATTAATGATTGTGTAAAAGTGCGATGGCATTATTATTTCACGGTAAATGATATTGAACGCTTGATGTCAAATGGTCAATTCACTTTGCAATATGACTTCCTTACACGACTTGCCAAACTCGATATCGGACAACGCGATTATGTCATGATCTCAGTGTGAATCTCCCGGGATGTATATGCACTATACAATCACAGTGTGCGTGCGGTTGATCAGCGAATGTCTCCATAACTAGCAAATCGGCTTAGCTCGACTGCGATCATGTGAACTCCCCTCGCGACCTCACGAGAATTTAACATACCGTGCTCCATTCGTCACATCGTACCATCTTGTGCAGAAAGTTCGATCGGGTATCAAGGAGTATGTATTCGCACTAGCCAAGAATCACTTAAAAAGATTACACTTACTTGATTCCATGTTTATATATCTCTCTATTATTTAAATTATTATAATTTTCTAATTAAATATATATATTTTTGCAAAATCACAACACCCCATGTTTAATAAATAAATTATATTTTTGCACACTTGCACAATTTTAATATAAATAATTAATTAAATAAATAAATCAAATTTAAATTAGTAATACTCCTAATTAGTGCCAGTTTTAATTATAAAAAACTAAATCATATATACGTATTTCTATTATTTCCTATTCTTATGTATTTTAACAAAATTAGGCTGAAAAATTAACACACCCTGATTGAATTATTTTATTAAGATAATTAATCGACCAATAGTTTTAATAATTAGATTAAACATTCATATTTTAAGACAATAATAATTATTTTTTTATCGAATTTTATTAAATTAAAATCCTCGCTTCTTAATTAATCTTTGGGGTTTTAGTATATCAGGAAAAGCTCTTGAGTCTTGAGGAATTCGCTAAAATAATCTTCTATAGCACATTAGGGTATCTGCTAACCCAGCAGAGAAAATCAAATGCAAATTAGCCTTAGCCCAGATTGTTTTCTCTGACAAGATCAATTAACTGCAAGGGGAAAATACCTCCTATTACCGCAGCAGCTCACCAATTACATCCTGAAGCTGCTCAATGCCCCCATCGTCTTTCTTGATCATTACCAGTTCGACATGACCCCCTTCATGAAGTCTTTCCGCTTCATGAATTACCGTGACCTCAACCTGCTGCTGTCAATCTTCACCAAGTAAGCATTTTCTCCCATATAGGAAGCCGGAACGGAGCTAAGCATAAGCCCAGGATTTTCAGCTCTCGCATCTTGAAATGAGGTGGTTCACCGTCGCCTTCACATAAGCCTTGATCGACGCCCTGAAGAACATGAACCTCAGAAAGTCTGATTGGGGTAAGTATTAGGGCAATTACATGAAGATTGGGGAAATAAACAAATAATTAAATTTAAATATTTACATCATTTTATATATCGGATAATTGAATGACGTACAACTTCGCCTGAAATTTCGAAAGTTGTGTCGCCGGTTAGTTATTCATAAAACTACAAAATGAGCTAACTTGAAGTCTTTTTGGACATGCTTGGTTGAAAGACTCGACTGTAAAGAAGTCTGGATGATTTATATGAGTTTTAATTTTAAATTATTTAATAGTTTCAATCAAGCATGGAAATACAAGTTAAAATTTTCACGTTTTAATTGTATTTATTAAGACCTAAATTTATTAAACCATCAAATTATAGAATTTTGAGTCCTCCTGAAGCATCACCACTCATGATGATGACGAGTGGCAGGTTTATCAAGTTCCTCTCGTGCTAGGGTTGGCCAAGACGAGAAGACTAACCAATTCTTCAGGCGGCAATAATGAGGAGCTATATGCACTAGATAAAGATCACTATGGAGTGAAGGTAGCATGGAGCTGGTTCTTGAGCATGGCTCCCAAAAACAAGCAGAATCTCCAACAGCACGAAGAGAAAACGCACTACAAGATGACTAACCTCGCTGACTCTACCTAACATATTCAGATTGTCTGGCCTTAGCAGAGGATACTCCTAATTTAGAAGTTTCAGACTACCCGAAGCCAGCCTCATGAGAAGATATGATCGCTTTAATTTTTATTATATAGTACATTAGAGAAATAATCATAATTTATAATAAGAAAACTTTAAATTTATAATTAATCTATTAAACTAAATACTAATACTTATTAAACTTATCAAAAATGGAAACATGATCAAAAGCAGTTTCATCTTCTTCTTACTCGTCATCTTCATCTTCATCCTCATCCTAGTCACTCCCCTGTCTCCTCCAAGTGTAGCCTTGCGTAGCTTCAGTCTGCTGACACCCCAGGTCCTACTAGGCAGGACCGCTAAAAAAAACTTTGAATATATCTTTTTTGAAACTTAAATTTCATGTGAGTT